>KQ996583.1:38096-55346 GCA_001598015.1 Dorcoceras hygrometricum | reverse complement strand
GCAATCAACCGAGAAGCGCCGGGTTCTTGAAACACCGGTTGGAGCCAGGCACAAGTGCCAGACAGGTGACTTGCTAAACACCCTATGTATGTTGATACGTAGATCTGTTTTGACTGTTCGTATTGATCGCATCCCGGTCAAATTTTGTTCTTCCGCTGCCTGCCGGGGTGCGGATCCGGATCGACAACCCAACATAATATTGACAATATAATCTCTTAATCCTTCAACTAGCTTTTCAT
Source organism: Dorcoceras hygrometricum (assembly GCA_001598015.1). Classification (NCBI taxonomy): domain Eukaryota; kingdom Viridiplantae; phylum Streptophyta; class Magnoliopsida; order Lamiales; family Gesneriaceae; genus Dorcoceras; species Dorcoceras hygrometricum. Next base: position 55,107 of record KQ996583.1, on the reverse strand, counting down.
GTGCAGGATTCCCCTTTTCTTTAAACATTTCTTGGGTGCTCAAGACGAGTCCGTGAAGGGCTTCTTTGAACTTCTTGCTGCGTCCTCTTGTGATCGGTCCCGAGGGCAATGCTAATGGATACCGTCGTATAGCTGGGATTGCATCAATGTTGTAATTAGATTTGAATTTCATGGCATACATGCATACATATTGAGCCTGATGATTGATTGAGAACCCGAGAAAGAGTCACGTTGTGATCGACAGACAAATGTGTCGTGCCTGAAAGGTCCAACGCTATCATCGGAGAGGTGACCGACTGATTAGTCGTGTCTGAATACCACCGAGCTGTGATGGGTAACTGAGTGGCCAGCCTTGAAGATCACGGACCGATGATTTCCACCGGATGATTGGCTGTGCGTGGTATAGAGGCTCGCCTTGATTTGCCAGCTGACTCGTTGGCCTAGATTGACCGAGCCATCATGCATTCATGTTTTGATTTACTGCATGTTTATGAGTTGCTGTTGTCTTAGTGCTCTTCGTACTGAGGTTTGACCTCGTTTTCTTTTTCTGTTTTTATGTTCTTTGGGTCTTTGTTGCCCAATGCAGGAGTTGCAGGTAATATAGCTGGGCAGAGTGGAGCTTCAGCTAGAAGATCCCCGCTTGGTTGAGTTCCAGTGTATTGTATTATGTATTGAACCAGGGGATGCCCTGAGTTTCTATGTATTTTGGGGATCTGTTATTTGAGTTTAATTGTTTACCTGTTTGTTATTTGGACTTTGAGTAAATCCTATTTTGAGTATGAGTACTTTGAATGATGATTTTATGGTTCAGACCCAATACTTCGAATATTTTTAAGCCCTATTTTATACATCCACGATTTGTGCTTAATTGAGTTGTTAATCTTTGATGATTAGCACGGGGTCTGACATAGTACGTGAATTACCAAATGATAGATATGTTCCCAAGGATCACGAATCTCATATAGATCAGCGTGTTTTATCCCTTATACTACCATCGACCCCATCCCCAAGAAGAACTACCCATTAAAATTTTATGTACATTTTTACGACCCTCTGACCAACCAGATCTAATAGCAAAACTCAACAGCTTGACGTATAAGAGTTTCTTATGAGGTTATTCATCTCAATACTACTCTAACAAATGCATGCTTAACCCAACATCTATCGGACATACGCTCGCTTGTTTGTGATGTCTTGTTATCTTGCTTTCATTTGTTACCTTTTTGACTTACCTTTTTAATTGTATAACTCTCTACTGGTTCGTTTCGTAGGAATAAAATAGTCTAATTGTGTCTATCACTGAAAATTGGAACAAGACGATGAAGGCGAAGGTATGGAGGAAAATTTGGGAAAAGAACAAGGAGATCTCTTAAAAGAGTAGGGTCATAGGGAGACAAAGAAGTATGATTTTTAATAATACGTTTTAATAGTAAGATGTAAGAACCCAAAACCTCAATTGAATCGATATTTACATATGACACATGAGATATTTATTGTACCTGAATCAATGCACAAATGATAAATAGCCAGACAATTAGAAACAGATGCCGCCAAAGTCAAGGTATACAACTTTTTTTCATTGGTTATGGTGTTTTTATTATAATAATGATATTATCCTTTGACATGACCTCAATTTTTTTTACTATTTTCAGATTATTATTATTACTATTATTAGTATTATTATTATTATTGTTGTTGTTGTTGTTTTATTATTATTATTATTATTATTATTATTTTATTATTATTATTATTATTATTATTATTAACTAATAATAATAATTAGGTTTTTAAATTTTCGAATCAAGTCTACAAAACTAAGAAACACGGTATATGGACTACTTTTGATCTTTCCTGACCTTAAATTGCTTACATGCTACAACTTTGAGGCAACTATATATGCTTCTTTCCCCCCTTCTTACTTTTAGATTCTATTTCACTTTAAAATTTTGGTGTGACGTGTTTTTCTTTAAACAAAACCTGATTGTTGGTTGTTCTATTTCGGGATAAAAATCACGATGGTGCAAGGTGAGTTGAAGCTACTGGATTTCTTCCTACTACATATGTGTCATTTTCAATAAACATGCTTGTTTGATGATGTAAAATGAGAAGTAAATTGCTAAAAAGGTAGTGTATATCTATTTTCTATTTCTAATATATCTGTGAATGTTTTAGAATCATTCACGATGGATATTGATATATTATTTGAATCAAATGTAATACATTCAACTTTATTGTTATATAAAATAAACATTGATTATTTTAAAGTTTCTACAGGACTCAACTTGTAGGTATAATTTTACATTACCAAATATTTTTATAATAAATTGAACAGATGAATCGATTATACTGAAATATGGAACGTAGTTGATAACAATGGAAGTACAAATTGCAGGAAGCATATAAATGTTTATACGAAAGTTATATTTGACTAGTGTTACTTTGCAAAACATTTTATTTGATTTGATGAAGCAGCTATTAATTCGTTTTATTCCAAGCGTAATTGAGGGGATTATGTGTTATCTCACGATTTCTTCTTTCATGGCGAGTGAAAGTGCAGCAAGGCTCCCTTGTTCTTCCACCACCACACCAGGCATGGCCACTGCTCTACTCCCTATGAATCCTCCTTCGCCTATTGTGATCTTCCCAAACTTCACATTCCCTCCTTCACCTTCATATATGTGACCAAACAGCAGAGCCTCCCTGCCCACACAACCCCCGCTGCCAATCTCCACCATTTCAGGATTCATCACTGCTCCCATGCTGTCCACATACACTCCCCCGGTCAAGTCAATATCCGATCCCATTATCTTCATCCAAGCTGCGAATAAGAACGATCCACTCGTCATTTCGACGAAGTATTCACCCACTAGCGTCTTGAATGCCTGCCAGATTGTGTCCATGAGGATTGCTCTGCTCCACATCTTTGCTGTCCCCCCGTTTTTCTTGTTTCCTACCAGAATCCATTTCGCTGCTGCACAAGCCAGTGCTGCCCATGTGCCTGAAACAATCCAAAACAGAGGTAGTAGCCAATGCAGTGGGTGTTTCGTGGTGTTTTTGGTGTATAGCAGCCAATTTAGTGGGGTGGAGGTGGCATATGCTAGTAAGAAGTAGGGCAGGAATGTCTGAAGCAACGGTTGAATGAAAGTCGCCCATGATGTTTGGTACCAGGTTCTTGCAAGAGTTACTTGGGTTGAGGTTGAATCCCTTTTCTGTAATTCTGCTGCCATTGGACATCCTGAGAGATCTACTTTGACATCTGATTGCTCTAAGAATGCTCTCCATGCCTCTGGGAGCGGCTGTTTGTTTCTCAAGTGCTGGCAGATTTCATACACTAGAGAACGACCATGATCGATTGAGGCACTCTGAGATGCTGATGTCGCACGTATGACATCCACCTCATGGCATCTAAGGAAAGGATTGAATTCAAGCTGCTCTGATTGTTCTTTTGTGAGGTTCTCAGTAATGATCACCTCTCCTATATCCACGATGGGAAACTCGGATTCGTCCCATGGTCTCGTGCAATCGAGGGCAATTTCTCGTGTGACCTCATCTTGAGGTACAGGCCTGAATTGGAGCTGGAAAACGTAACGCACCCCGCCAGATGAACTCACACGTTGTTGAAAATCCTCAGCGAGAAAAAGCATTGGCCGTGTGTCGTTACAGTCCCGTGGGATGGCACCTGTTTCTGGAGGAAGGATTCCAATGGGGTCAACCTTGCCGGAGTCTTCACTAATGCCCGTATCAAAAGGTCTCAGCTTGAATTTGACATACATTTCTTCCCCACCCGTGAACCTCAAGAGCCTGCAGATGTTTGAGTAGTAATGAAGTTGCGTAAAAGATTCTGTGTTGCGAAGTGACATCCACACCGCGTCTCTGATATGTGGTGCATGCTTCACTTGCTCTTCTCTTGCAGGTAGTCCACATACAAGCCATGCCACAAAATCAGAAATAGTACGTGCATAAAATGCCTTGCCTGTTTTCAAGGTCAAGTCCAAGAGTGGGGTTCGATCATCGGAATCCGAGAATATTCTAACAGCTGCACCTCGTGCATCGATCCTAGCATCGTCATCAGCGCTTAAGCTGTTGCTGTGCCGAACTATGATGGGATAAGTCTTCCCAGCTCGGAAAATCTTGTGTTCAGGTAAACCTTCCATGTTGTCATACAATTTTAGTATTCCCTTTCCACTGACTCCAATTCGATGGAAATATCTTGATTGGACCTTAAGAGTTGTAGCAGCCAAATTCGCAGAGAGATTTCCAACAATCTTCTTGTAGGATGTGTCCATTTCTTCTATACGCTCATCCAGCTCATGCTTAGTGTTCTTTATCATGATTGGAGTCTGAGATCCAATATAAACGCCACCGCTCTGAAGCACAGAGTTGATTGGAGCAGCTGAAAGTGCGCCAATAATCGTCTCCTTCTGGATAGTTGAACCTGGAAGGACAACACTTTGGCTCCCAACAATTGAGTTTTCCTGCACTTCGACTTTTCCGCTTGTGAAACCATAGGATGAGTAGAATCCAGTAATGATACGGCTGAAATCACCTAGATGGACACCTGAGTAGATTGACAATAGTTTGGGCTCTAAAACTGGATTAATAGCACGAACAGAGCAACATTTCCCCACTTTTGCACCTAGAAGCCTCAAGTATATGCAGAAGGCTTCTGTCCCAGAAAGCAGCTTCGCAAATCTCAGATGGCAGGCTACGTTTATTCTGTGACGGAGCCACATTCGGTATTGTGATTTCTGAGCTTCCTCATTTTCAGATAGAAGAAGGTTTATCAAGGATGTAAGCAGACAAAGGATCAAGCCATGAGACAGATATGCTGCAGCAACTGCCATGGAAAACTTCAACGGAGGTAGAGATGTACTATCAATCAGTACAGCATACGCAACAATGGTGAAAGGAAACCAGTGGAAAGCTCCGGAGATGGACAAAAATGTGAAGTGCTTAATTGAAGGAGTAGTTTGGACTAGCATTATGTAGATGCAGTAGAAGATAGCTGCTGAGAAAGAGCTTATAAGACCAACTCCATAGACACCCATGAGATGAGGTAATAACTGATACCTAGCTCCAATATGTACTTTTTCCAGTTCTGCAACCTGGAAAAAAAACAATGAGCATTAACAATTCACATCAATCTCGGATCATAAGTTCTCCGAATCTTTTTAAATCAACCACACCTTTTGGATGTTGCTAACTCTGTATGATCTGGAAACAAGTTTTCCCGCTTCAGTGACATGCAATGCTGGGATTTCACTTCCATCTCCTATAACACTTCCTTTTTGGATCACAGCATAGGGACCAACTGAGGAATTATTTCCAATTCTTATGGGCTGAAAACTCACGATTCCATTTTTCACCTCATGGCCTTGCACTAAGACCCCCTCAGCAATTACAGCTCCATCTCCAATAGAAACTAGTGCTGGATCAGTGATGTCGATTGTGTCAATGATGGTCGATGATCCTATCTTGGCTCCAAGCATTTGAAACCAAAAGTTCAGCAGTTGCGTTCCTCTCAAATGTACAGCCAATACTCTAGAGGAAATTTCTTGAGCCTTATACAGAGCCCACCACTTGATGTAATCGAGTGACCATATTGATGAAGTGGGAGTTAAGGCGTAATTTGGTTGAAGAAATGAGTTCCCAAAAAGAGCAATAAAACTGCATGTAGAAAATATGCATAGGATCCAGGAAAGAGGTGCAAGTAGTAAGGAGATCACATATGGTGCTGATGGAGTTACCGATATCAGATTAAGGGTGGAAGATATCAGCTTCTTATGGATAGAAATTGATAGATATGCAGGAAGGATCAGCAAGAATGTGACGAAAGTAAGAAGAAGAGATTGCAATGATGCAATACGCATTTTATGTGATAAAGTTACTTCCTGAGGTAGATGAGCTTCGGTCATTAATTGTGAAGAGATATCCTTATCTTCTTCAGCATGATAAGCAGTATCTCTCATATCTTGTGGTTGAGTCTTCAACACTAAGGATTCCAAGAAGCAAGCCAAGTCATCTAGGCTTGTTGCTGTGAAAATGTCAACTGCTCCGACTGGTACACCAAGAAAATCTGAAAGCTTTTGGGCTGCTCTTACCACGCCAATGGAATCAATGCCATAAGAGGTGAGGTTGGCAGTTGTTGTTATTTTGCTAACAGAAACGCCAGTATGCTCTGAGACAAGTGCCTTCAAAAACTTAATGATGTCCATATAACTTAATATCTTACTTTGTGATGTAATATTCATCTTGAGTTGGCCACGCGGTGTGTGACCCTCTCTGCATGTTCCTGTAGTATTTGACCGAAGCAATAAACTTTTTGGAACCACCGGTTCTGGCAACAAGTTCAGTGTCCCATCAGCAAATTGTTTGAGGCATTCAAATCTCTTGATTTTCCCAGATGTAGTCTTGCTGATTGTTCTTGGTTTGATCAGTTTCACAGCAGCTAGATTCACACCATGTTCTTCTGCTACCTTTGCTTTGATTTGATCGATAACAGTTTTGCGTATTGGTTTACCATCTCTAGTTTCTGCAATTACAACTAATCCCACCTGATCAGAGGTTTCTGATATTGATATCCCTTTTGCAGATAAAATATCCTCAGGCACTCCAATGACAGCACAGCAACCCGGGCGGAGGAGCTCTGATGAGTTTTCTACTGTTTTCTCAACATCTGCTGAATAAATATTTTTCCCTGCGACAATGATAAGATCCTTTATCCTTCCTGTGATGAACAAATTTCCATCAATTATTCTTCCCAAGTCTCCAGTTCTTGTGTATATTCGACCAGGATGGTTCTCAAGCTCATTCCTGAAAGTGTTGTGACTAAGGTCCTCTGTACCCCAATATCCAACTCCTGCACTTGGACTACTGATCCATATCTCACCTTCCTTTCCTTGCTCTTCGTGGTCTTTACCAGTTTCTGGATCAACGATTCTCACATCCGCATCTTCATCACCCGGTGTTACATAACCACAACTTACTCGTCCTTGCCAATCAACTAATACAGGTTTCCCTTCCCCATAAGCACAGCTGACAAAAACACAATTTTCGGCCAATCCATATCCAGGAGCCATTACATATTGGGAAAGACCGTACTTACTAGTGAGCTCAATAAATCTACTCAAAGTTTTCTGTCGTACAGGTTCAGCAGCAATCATCAGAAACAGCATTGACGAAAGATCATATGTCCGAACCTTGTTCTTGTCAAGCTCTAACCTTCTAATCACAAGTTCAAAAGAGAAGTTGGGCCCAGCACTGTGAGTTCCCTTGTACTTGCTGATTGTATCAAGCCATAAAAGAGGGTTCTTTATGAATGCCATTGGAGAAAACAGGACAGCCGTTCCACCACTAACCAAAGTTGTAAAAAGCCCGCCAATCAGTCCCATGTCATGGTATTGTGGGAGCCAACTGATGAGTACTGTGTTTGATGTACTTCTGTATCTCCTCTGCATTAGCTTCACATTATGTATTAGTCCACAATGAGTTATCATGACTCCTTTTGCATCTCCAGTCGATCCAGAAGTGAACTGAAGAAAACACACTTCATCAGCCCCAGGTACCACATTGGAATCTGCTTCTTTCATCGGAACAAGGGTGCCTTTAGAATTCCTGATCCAAGAATCTGTATGTATCCAAGGAAGATTTGGCCAACGACCAGCGGATCTCCCATTTCTGTAGGATAGTGGTATCAAGTTCTTCACAAAACCTGCACGAACTGCTGAATGGTAGCCCACAGTTGAGAGAATTGCCACTGCATTGCTTGATTTAGCAATATTCTCTATCTTTAACAGTCCTTGTCCTCCCCTTTGCAGTGGATCAGGTGGCAGAACTGGGACTGGTAACACCCTGGCTCTTAAACACCCGAAGAAGGCATCAATAAAATCGAGACCCGGGACATAAACAAGAAGGACTCTATCTCCAGGCTTAATGGCATGCTTTCGGCTGGACAATAACTTTTCGGCAATACAAGCAGCATTAGCATGAAGCTCTCCGAAAGTCCTCTGGTTCACCACGTCTCCTTCCTCGTTTATCCAAGTATAAAGAATCTTTTTATTGAGTATACTATGAGTTCCCCAGTGTCTCAGATATTCATCAAGGCTGTATAGATCTGGAAAGTCAACTCCTTTGCATTCGACTAGTTTTTCGGGGATCTTGTCTAAGCACTCAGCCTTCAGTGGGAACAATCTCTGAAAGAAGAGTGGTCAAGTATACATTAAACTCACATTACTTCATCTTGCTATCTTGTTTTCATTTTTTAGAATATGATGTTTAAACCTTAACATAGGGAAATCTTGGCAATGGATCATTAGTGGCGAAATGATTGCGAACCAAAGCCATCGCATATGCTGAATTTCTCTCCGTGAGCTCAAATGCCATTAGACCGCCGACATAGTAGGTATTCTGTTGTCCCTGAAGCTTGTTTTCTAGTTTTTGATAGAATCCGTTCTTCATATCTGCAGTAAAGCTACCTGAATCCGTTACCTTCTTTACATATTGGAGGATTAAGAATATTTTTGAAATAGTACTTACCTTCACTTTGAACATGAGGAAAGTAGTTGAATCGTCGTTGTAGAATTACCATTTCAACCTCTCCCCCCATTCTTTCAACTGCTTCAATGGCCAACTTTGTTACTTTTTCCCCCTTGACATCGGCCGAGTTGCCATAAGACCAGAATAGGAATATATTAGTATCACAATAGAATTTCTGGACCGCCACAGGATTCCCTATCGTAGAAGGATCATTCATGAATTCACCAAAGTAATAAAATCCAACGGGCAAATGCTCCATTCCTTTAATCTTCATGACCGTAGTGTAATAGTCAATTGTTTGCACTTTACTGAACAGTTCCTTTTCAATCTCACTGAAATCCATAATGTCATTTTGAGCATCTGTAGAAAGAGAACTTTCTTTCAGAATCATGTTTAAGAAAAGTGGCGGCAAGACTAGTGCTGCTAAAGGAATAGACTCCCAAACCTTGAGAATTGAATGAGGGTGATCTGTATGTGTTTCCATTCTTGAACGGAAACGCCCCCGTTATGATTATTTTATCAAATTCCAAACTCTTAGAGTATCCTTCACCATCTTTGATATCAATCTTGACACCAGATGAACGGCGTCTTACCGCCACAACCTCGGTGTTGCAGAGGACTTTTATTGGCAAAGATGTGCTTACTTTCTGCCATAAGCTCAAGTAACCACCTTTGAACCGTCTAATCTTACCGGCCATGGACGTTCTTGTGAACTCATGAATATAGGCGTAAGGCATGTCTTGAACAAATCCATACCCTGAAGCAGTATATCCATAAGCTACTGATTTAGGGACGGATTTTAAACCCCGGTGTTCAAGAAACTCTGGTGTCAAATCAAAGGCAGAGTTGCTCACAGCATGAACTCCTATCTGACCAGATTTATTAGCTTTGTCCTGTAAATGGAGCACAACAATAAAGAATTCGATGCTAGTTTGAGTTATCACTAAGATATACTACAGCCATAAGAGATCAAAAACAGATGTACCTGTAGCTCTAAGGTTAGTGAGATTACTGATACGTAGTCATCTGCAACCTGTATATCTTGATATTTCCCTGTGAAACTATCAATTAGAGCTAGTTTATGGGCGTCCATCTCTTCTAAATCCGAACCCATTTCTTTCGCCAAGTGAAAAATAGTTGGAGAGCTACCGGCTGCTAGAACTTGTCCCCCAAGATCATATATCCTTCCTGTGATAGAAACATCATAAGTAAATAGATGTTCCCACAAAAAAGAAGACAAATCTGCTGCCAACAGATCATTCAATTAGACGGGCAGTTGGTCACATTGGATTAACTCACATAGAATGTGTGCTTGGTTAAAAAAGGAAACATGACATGTCAATATTATAGCTTTAACCTTCTATATCTACTGATTCACACATCCCACCAACTGCGTGATACTTCTCCAACACGGTTACATCACTATATCCCAGTTTATTCAGTGCATAAGCTGCTGATAATCCACTCGGCCCGCCTCCTAAAATGACGATCCTTGTGTCCACTGGTAAGCATGGGTGCAGCTTTGAGAACTGATCATCGACCGATTTTTCAGGCTCCATATTTCGCTGGAATGATACTTCCACTATCTGTGTGATCCCCAAAAATGTCAAATGATGATCCCATGAACTAACTTGAGAAGTTGCCAGAAAATTAACATGTGAAAAAGGTAAAATCTTTAGTCCTTTGTATTAAACATAGATCAATGCTTCTATGATTCCTTTGTATTAATCATAGATTCAATGCAACCTTATTACTAGATCAATGCTTTTGTGTTAAATGACAAACATTGATCAAAACAATGTTTCTCATATAATGATTTTACATGTATATTAGCATATTTCTCCGCCCCACAAAAATACATGACATTGCTGCGTATTTCTTTATTTTTACCTTCAAATTTGCATGTTTTTTTTACAAGAAAGTTCCTCATGTCTCAGCTGATCTTTAGATAAAACTCGAAAAGACATTGTACGTGTCTGATAAATCACTCCAACAGCTGCCTAGTATCCACTCCACAAAGATAAACTCTCTGTACGTTCCATTTCTACGAGAAGCTAGAAACTTAAAAAAGCAAAAAAAAAAAAAAAAAAAACTGAATGGCTGCTAAAAAAGTTCAGAGTCCTATCATCAGTATTCAATCCCAGGATTAGCATGGCCACCATTGTTCATAAAACAAAACAGTAACTAAATTTAATATTATCAACTAACCAATTTTGTTCTTAAATTATCCTGGAAGATGATATGATCATGAATTGACTGATTTGTATGTTCAACACTTTACTAGAAAAAAATATACTTACATTGCCAAATGGCAGAAGAGAACTTTGGTTCTGCTTTGACCGGAACCCCACCAGTGGCCTACTATATGATATCTATGACCTTAGGAATTTACACTACGTAGATGCTTTTTATAGTCAAAAGGGTACATGACAAAGTGTAGGTGCCTCTTGTTTTACGTGAATATTCGTTATAATCGACGAGAAGAGTTAAAAATTTAGCATTTTTACTACCATAAACTGAAATTTGTCAACATATACTTGGATGGTATTAATTTACAAAATTTCCATTTTGATTCAGTGGAACCGTGGGAGTACATAGATATAGTGAAATGCTAATTAGTATGTTTCGGTTTGGTATCTGTATATGTGCATGGATTTTATAAACTACGACTGACTAAATTGACATATATCTGTCATTCTGCAATTTTTTTCCGGTCTATTATCCTCAAATCTTTGATAGAAAATTTGCAAGAAAAACTCGGTGGATCAAGAAATGGTGGACGAGATAAGTAATTTGAACTGATCAAGCTTATAGAAATTAAGTTTTACAGCACTATGATATTCAAAAGTTTATTAAATTTTGGTCCTAGGTGAATCCGATAATTTACCTTGGCCCGTTTGTTGTTGTGGGATATTCTATCTATGTGCTTTTGCAGATATTTTTATGACCACAAAAATTTAATAAAGCCAAAAAGTGATTGAGGTGTCTATAATTGAATTAATAAAATAATCGATTCGGCAAGAGAAAAATGGATTTTTTGGATTAAGGTGGCAGCTAGCGAATAAGGGATTGATTCTATGGGGCGTTACAAATTATGGAAATGCTTTATTGGTTTAAACGGCTTTTAACTACATAGACAATTTTCCCCACGGATTTGGGGTTCCCGGGGAAAACCCGAAACGGGGACTCCATCCCCGAATCAAATGAGGATGGGGATGGTAATACCGTAATAGCACCCTCATTCCCGAACTCCCCGAACCCGTCCCGATAGTGTGTGTATATATATATATATATATATATAATAAAAATAATATTACTATTATTATTTAATATTACTATTATTATTCAATAAAAATCATATTACTATTTTAGTTCTTACATAATTTTCTTTTTAAATTGATGAGGAACATTTGCAAGTGAGATGTTGAGACTTTTCTTTATCTTGACGAATTTTACGACTACGATTTGACTTGACTTTCTTTATCAAAAATTTTATAACATGTATGGATGGAAATTTGAAGTCTTTGCGTAAAAAAAAAATAATAACAAATAAAAGGTTTGGTTCAAATTTTTAATAGATTTTATTAGAGGATTAAGGGTCGTTCCACAAACAGTCGACTTTTGGGCTATCGTTTGAATCTATATGGTCCTCATGAACAAATGCATGCCTAACATAAGACATATCCAGGAGACCTAAAATATTTCTAAAATAACAAAACTTAGCGTCGGGTAGATTTTGGTGAATATATCAGCAACTTGTTGATCTGTTGGCACATGCTCCATCCGAATGTTCTTCTTCAGCACATGGTCTCGAATGAAATGATGTCTGATGTCAATATGCTTGGTCCTGGAATACAAATCGGGGTTCTGAGTGATCGCTATTGCACTTGTGTTGTCGCAGAAAATGGGTGCCTCAGCTGCATCAACGACATAGTCCTCGATATTGTGGGCGCCTGTTATGGGCGCCTGGATATGCTCAGCCGAACATCTTATCAATTTCATATGATGTTCGGCTGAGCATCTCCAGGCGCCCACACAGGCGCCCATTGTGGGCGCCCACACAAACAACTTTATATATGTATATATATATATATATATGTATATTTCTTTTACAAAATGATTACAGTGGCACGCTTATAGCCCGATTTAAGCGACTTAAATGTTGTTAGCACGCCTAAAAAGCACTATAATGATTGCTGTTGGTAAACGGGATTGGGCGACGCTTGCTATGCCCAGTTGCTGTATTAACAAGGCTGCAAGGGTGTTGCCCATACCACAAACCAACCAAAATACTTTCTTCGGAGATAGCAGACAATCGTGCTTGTGGAAGATTTCGTAGCCGAAGCTGATCCCTGCAACCCGCTGACCAGCAAAGGCAAGTAACTCTGTTTTTGTTGCTTCCGTGAAAGCATGGTATTGTTCTTCATTCTGTGTTCTTTCTTTGATTTTGTTTCAGAGTTTGTTTATCGTTTTAACGTTTTTGCAAATGATGTTAGGATCTGTACGTTTAAGCGGATTCGAAAATGTTCTTATTTAAAACATTTGACAGAAACTGTGAATTCGAATTTGTGATTAATCAGTTTTGAAGGATTAGTCGCGTGATTTTGAGTTGTCGAATTTCTCTAAGTGTAAAGAAATCAGTCATTGCGAATCTAAGAAGTCAACGCGAGTGAATGGTACTGTAGCTTGCAGCTGGTAGAATTTGAATCAGATAGTTACTGTAGCGTATGGGAAATACGCCGTCGTTTCGTTTTCCAATCGCAGCGCTTGGAATGTTATCTGCTGGCAGCAAGTGTGCGTAAGAAGAGGTTGCTGCTGGTAGTAGTTGTTTTTAGCGCGAGAGTTAGCGAGAGAGCGACGTGTTGGTCAACATTTTGGGCATTGACTTCTGTTGACAGCGTTGATCAGTAGAAACACTGTGTTTTTGGCGTTGCGCCTGGAACCAGTCGCGAGGTATCTGTTGACAGATATGATGACGTATCATGTGCGACGTCGTTTTGCTTTAGTTAGCGGGAGCCTTCATACGCCGTCGTTTGATTGATTTAGCGCAACCAGTCGATGGTTATTTATAGGAATCTGTTGTCAGCTGGTGTAGCGCTGCGGCGTCGTTTTATTTAGTTGCTACGATGTCGTTTTGGTATTGTTTTGGTATTATGTGCGAATGGTTGTTGCGGCTGGTTTTGTTATAGAGGATGTGAATACCAGTCATAAGATACCTGCTGTTATGATGTCTGCTGATTTTGGTGAGCAGCAGCTGGTGAATTGAGAGATATATATATAAGTGTTGATCGACACTTAGAATTATTCTGAACCCGATATTTCTTATCTCTATCTTCAACCCTCGATTAGCCACTGTTCATCGTGATTTAATTTCCGTCGATTGTCGCCGTTATCCGTCGATGATTTGAGCGATTTTGGTGGCGCTGGAATCCTTGAGACTTGCTCTTTCGATTGTTAACCATTAGAGGCTGTAGAACGACTTGCGAATTAGAACGCGAAGCTGCTGGTGTGCGAAGATTTCTGGAGAAATCTGACGGAGCGTTCTTTGGGTGTTGTGCGATTTTGGGTAAGTGATTCCTTGCTAAATTTAAGAGTTGAGAAGTACTATGTAGGATTCGGTAGTTGAATTATGCTACTGGACCTTAGAACTTTTGTTAGGACCGAAAAAGCAACTTAACAGCGCTGCTATTGAAAAATAAAAATTTTGCGCTGCTATTATTAGGTGCAATACCTCGGGTTCTTGAACATTAAAACGGAGCACCGAAGACAGATCTGTTATGTGATAAAAATATGCAGAAAACACCAGAACTGAATCCTAATTTTAAAACTCAACACAAACAGATTTCTGTTTACAGAAATCTGTTCGACTACTGTGTGTGCAACTGATGTATGCGTGCGTGCTAAATGTAAAATGCATATGCGGAAAGCTTAAAGAAATGGACCAGCTGTTTGTTTATGGAAGTTCGGACTTCAATATCCTACGTCTCCCCTTCTTCCTCCTCGGAAGGTTCCACTAGAAGATTTGATCTATACATCATGTACAGATCCGATCCCACAACCAGCAGCTGCGAGAATTTCAAGACTCCACGAGCCCTCGGCTGTCACTCACTTGTTTTACGCCTATGTGAGAAAGGATACAGACACAGAGTTTAACGTCGTCGTGCTTGGACGGGATCTGATTTTGTATTGGGTTTGAGATTCATTCACTATACAATTTCGCTCAACTCTCATGAATGTGAATGAATCTGTGTGTGTAAGATTTATAGTGTAAGCACAACTCTCGTAAAAATTAAATCTCACACACTAGGGAAATTCTCTACAAAAGCTGATTGATACTCAGTAGTAGACACTCGTTATGCGCTCATCTCTAATGGCGGTCTACTGCTTCGTCTCCAATTTTTCTTTCCTTTTTGTTCTTTTGAATCCTTTCGAAATCATCATCTTCTTCCTTCAAATCTTCTCCCTTAAATAGCCTCTGTTCAAATTCAATCCGTTGGACACAAGTTCTTCCCGTTGAAATATGTTCTGTAAAGTACCGACAGGGAGTTGTCCTTGTGTCCTCTTCTTTTGCTGGATTTTTGTCATCTTGTTAGCGCAACAGCTGAACCATGTCTTCCAGCAGCTGTTTTATGTTTTCCAGCAGCTGGTTTAGTAATTCCAGCAGCTGGTACATTGACGCGCAACATCTGGTGCAACTTTGTTTTAGCGCTCCAGACGTTGAATCATCTTCTTCTCATCGCCATAATTGATCCTACTATGTGACAGCTGATTTAACATCTTCGCGCAACATCTGTTTCGGCTTCTGTTGATCTTCTGCTGATTGATTCATCTGCTGATTTCTCCTCATTCAATCTTCTTCTTCTAGCTCTCGTCTGCCAGACTTCTTCTATTCATCCAACTGCTGCTTTTCAATTTCTGTTACAACTGATTGCTGCCGCTCAATACTGATTTCTTTGTTTGCACTACGACTGATTTATATTTGCAGCGTCTGGTTCCAAATCCTCGCAACTGGTTTTTCTTTAGCTATGCGTTGCGTCTGGTTTATTCTCTTCACAGCGTTTGGTTTTGATCCTTGATGCGCAACGGCTGGTTCTCTTTTAATTTCACTGTAGCTACATGCTGGTTTCCCTTAAGAGATGTACCTGCTGGTTATTACTATCGCAAAATCCATCGACTGAACCTTAGCGCGAAGGCAAAACGCTGTCGTATCCATTAATCCAAACGACATCGTTTAACTACCGCTAACATTAAGTTCCAACGGCTGGTTAAACAATCCACTGTAGCTCTCGTCTGGATGTACAAACTACTGTAGCTCTCGACTGGTTGTACTGTAGCTTGCGACTGAATATACTGTAGCTTACTGCTGAAAGCAACTCCACTTCGCCTTTGTTCTTCTCGTCTGTTAACAGCTTCTCCTTAGCACTACGTCTGATCCAACGGCTGATTGTGATGACATCATTGCTGACGTCATCATTGCTGATTCCAGATAGTTGTCTGCTGATATTGCTGACGTCATAGTTTCTGGTCACAGCTCCCTTCAACAGAAATGCTGACGTCATCATTGCTGATACCAGCTCTTCTTAACAATAGAAATGCTGACGTCATGGTTGCTGATTCTCGATTCCTTCAATAGCAATGCTGACGTCATCATTGCTGAATACTTCTACTGCTGAATCTATCTTCTCCAGCTTCTCTTTACGCGACACAACAAACAGCAAGTACAGCTGTTCCATGTAAGCATATCTGTCCACGCTGGGCTCCACGTAAGCAAAGTTGTCCACATAAGCGAAGCTCAACTACTTTGTAGCGTTCCAACTGTTATCAGATTTATCCTCTTTTAACTTCATTCCAACAGCTTCTGAATGCTTCTTTTCACTATTGAATCTTCTTCATCAACCTTCTTCAACAGACATCTTCAACAGAAAGCTTCTCTAACAGATTTCTCACTGATATTCTGCACACTACGTAGAGTTGTTAGAAACACAATAATAAGCTTTGTGTAATTCAAAATTCAATCTGGATCTGTTGACACAGATCCATCAATCTCTCCCTTTCTGATTTATACAAAACTTTAAACAACAAATGCATGATCTAACAATTCTCTCCCTTTTTGTGGGAATCAAAAAGGGGTCGAAAGCTGGTCTTACCGAAATTTAAATCAAAGCTCTCCCTACACTGTCACAACAAAAACAGCGTGACAGCAGGAATTTTAAATTTTGGAAATCGAAAAGCATTTTGGGAACAACCATATGCAACAATATGCTATGATTTGAAAAAGATGATTGAAACAAAACTGAAACTGATGCATAAACAGATAGCTCAAATTAGTAAAGACAAAGACCTCACTCTCCCTGTCTTTTATAATATAAGCTCAAATTATTTTTAAAAAAAATAGTAACGCACCAGCTGAAATTACCGTCATACCACGAAAAGTTTGAAAAAATTTTACTAGTAAGCACTTTAAATAATTGTTTCT
>KQ996583.1:0-21525 GCA_001598015.1 Dorcoceras hygrometricum | reverse complement strand
AGCTGGTTTAGTAATTCCAGCAGCTGGTACATTGACGCGCAACATCTGGTGCAACTTTGTTTTAGCGCTCCAGACGTTGAATCATCTTCTTCTCATCGCCATAATTGATCCTACTATGTGACAGCTGATTTAACATCTTCGCGCAACATCTGTTTCGGCTTCTGTTGATCTTCTGCTGATTGATTCATCTGCTGATTTCTCCTCATTCAATCTTCTTCTTCTAGCTCTCGTCTGCCAGACTTCTTCTATTCATCCAACTGCTGCTTTTCAATTTCTGTTACAACTGATTGCTGCCGCTCAATACTGATTTCTTTGTTTGCACTACGACTGATTTATATTTGCAGCGTCTGGTTCCAAATCCTCGCAACTGGTTTTTCTTTAGCTATGCGTTGCGTCTGGTTTATTCTCTTCACAGCGTTTGGTTTTGATCCTTGATGCGCAACGGCTGGTTCTCTTTTAATTTCACTGTAGCTACATGCTGGTTTCCCTTAAGAGATGTACCTGCTGGTTATTACTATCGCAAAATCCATCGATTGAACCTTAGCGCGAAGACAAAACGCTGTCGTATCCATTTATCCAAACGACATCGTTTAACTACCGCTAACATTAAGTTCCAACGGCTGGTTAAACAATCCACTGTAGCTCTCGTCTGGATGTACAAACTACTGTAGCTCTCGACTGGTTGTACTGTAGCTTGCGACTGAATATACTGTAGCTTACTGCTGAAGCAACTCCACTTTGCCTTTGTTCTTCTCGTCTGTTAACAGCTTCTCCTTAGCACTACGTCTGATCCAACGGCTGATTGTGATGACATCACTGCTGACGTCATCATTGCTGATTCCAGATAGTTGTCTGCTGATATTGCTGACGTCATAGTTTCTGGTCACAGCTCCCTTCAATAGAAATGCTGACGTCATCATTGCTGATACCAGCTCTTCTTAACAATTGAAATGCTGACGTCATGGTTGCTGATTCTCGATTCCTTCAATAGCAACGCTGACGTCATCATTGCTGAATACTTCTACTGCTGAATCTATCTTCTCCAGCTTCTCTTTACGCGACACAACTAACAGCAAGTACAGCTGTTCCATGTAAGCATATCTGTCCACGCTGGGCTCCACGTAAGCAAAGCTGTCCACATAAGCGAATCTCAACTAATTAGTAGCGTTCCAACTGTTATCAGATTTATACTCTTTTAACTTCATTCCAACAACTTCTGAATGCTTCTTTTCACTATTGAATCTTCTACTGCTGAATCTATCTTCTCCAGCTTCTCTTTACGCGACACAACTAACAGCAAGTACAGCTGTTCCATGTAAGCATATCTGTCCACGCTGGGCTCCACGTAAGCAAAGCTGTCCACATAAGCGAATCTCAACTAATTAGTAGCGTTCCAACTGTTATCAGATTTATACTCTTTTAACTTCATTCCAACAACTTCTGAATGCTTCTTTTCACTATTGAATCTTCTTCATCAACCTTCTTCAACAGACATCTTCAACAGAAAGTGATGGTCCCTTGAAATAAACAAAACCAAACAGACAGAAGCACCAGAAGCACAAAGCTCTGATACCACTTGTTGGTCCGGTTTTAAATAGGATCAAAAAGATCAGCAGCCGCGCTTTTTGTTAAAATCCATTCAAAGCAATTTTGCGCTGCTGATACAAATGAGCTGCAATAGCTCGTTTGTTCTTGAACGAATAAAAATCATTTTTGAGCACCGGAAACAGATCTGGTATGATTTAAAATCATGCGGAAAATACCAGAACTGAATCCTAATATTTTAAAACAACTCAAACAGATTTATGTACAACATAAATCTGTTCGAGACTTGTGTGCTTGTGTGCTGCTGAAATGCGATGCTAAGCTGAACTGTTAATGCGTATGCTCAAATGAATGCGTGCTGAACTGTAAACGTGCAATGCTAAAGTAAATGCTTGCTGAATGAATAATAGAACACGATACAAGACAGCACTAACTCCAAACAGACAGAAGAGTTTAACGTCTTCGTGCTTGGACGGGAACTGTGAACATATTTCGAGATTCATTCACAAACAGATGTGAATGAATCCGGGTGTGTGAGATTGATACAATGAACGCTCAACTCTCTGTTTTTCTCACACACGAGGGACATGCTCTAATACAAGCTAATCTAGACTTAGCAATCAACACTCGTGAAAAGCTCTCCTCTAATGGCGGTTGATTGCTTCGTCTATCTCTCTATTTTTCCCTCTGTTGGTGCACTGTATATTCAAAGTAATTCTCCCACAGTATGTAGTAGCACCAACTGAACGAACGCACAGCGTCTCGTTCTCTATGTACAGACACTTCTTCAATGGGCGTCGCCTCTAATATATAGCCTCTGCTGATTTTCTTCCCGTTGGAAAGCTTCCAAAACTCTTCAGCGCTCCAGAAGGCTATCTTGTCTTCTTTCCATTTTGGTGCAACGCTCCTCTGTAAAGTACCGACACAAGAACAGTACTTGCGTCCTTTTCTTTTGCAGGCTTCTGTCGCTTTCGCCATTTTGAATTAAGCTCAGCAGTTGACAAACATCTTTCGTAAATCATCAACTGCTTCGCTGCTGAATTGACACAACGACTGCTGCGCTTTGCTCCTTCTTCAATACTTTGCGCCTGGATTTCTTGCGACTGGACACTGTAGCTCGCGACTGGTTTTCCCAACGACTGGATGCTGCGCTTGCGTCTGGTCCATCAAACTTCGCCTGAATCTTCTTGCGACTGGATATCTTTGCGTTGCGACTGGATGCACTGTAGCTTCGTCTGCTGAAATAACAACGCAAAGTCTTCCTGCTGATTCTTTATCGCAAGAGCAAAACGCTGTCGTATCAACTTATGTAAACGACATCGTTTTGCTATCGCTAACTCCAAATAGCTTCTGCTGAATACACTGTAGCTTGCGACTGGATCTCCTCTACGACGTCGCTTCCTCTTGCGTCTGGAAAGCAAGCTACCTGCTGATTCTTGCGACTGGATGACGTCACCGATGACGTCATCAACATTAAACCATCTGCTGAATCTCAACACGACGTCGCTTCTCCTCTCGTGCTTTGCTTCATCTGCTGATTCTCAACACGACGTCGCTTCAGCTTTTGCGCTTCGCTCCATCTGCTGATTGTGATGACATCAAGGCTGATGTCATCACAGCTCATTCCAAATCTAGCGCCTCTTCTCATTTGCTGAATCTTCAACTGTAGCTTCCTGCTGAACTTCTTCGTTCCAGCTCCATCTACGCTTCTTCATCTTCTTGAATAGCGACTGTCGATAGATTCACCAACAGTACTTATAAATGAAATCTTCTTCTTCTTCGATAGTGACTGTTGATATATTCATCAACAGTACTTATATCTTTGCGACTGCTAACAGATTCGTCAGCAGTACTTATAACTCGAATCTTCTTCTCTTGCGCCTCCAGCTGATCTTCATCATCTCGAACTAAATCTTCAACGCGCTTCTCTATTCCTGTACCAGCTAGTTCACTTTGCTCTTAAGCGCTTGCAGCTGATCTTCATCATCTGCTAGATTATTATGCTCCAGCTGGTTCAACTTTGGCCATCGCCTGATTACGAACAACTGAATCAACTCTGGACGTCTCCATCGCTAATTCAACTGCTGATCCATGAACATCAAACCAACTGCTGAACATTTATAATGTGAACCATCTGCTGAATATATTCTTCGACCTGAAATCTGCGCACTTAGAATAGAATTGTTAGAATAACAACAACAGGTTTTGTGTAATTCAAAACTTAATTAGGATCTGTCAAAACAGATCCAACAATCTCTCCCTTTTTGATTTATTGGATCTGTTTTATTTCTGAGTTGTTTGTTTGTGAGTATGGGTTGAGTTATTCCCCATTGTGTGATGTTGTTTCCGTGTCTACCCCTGCTGGTGTGAATCTGTGGTCCCGTGAAGTGGTGTTGGATTGTGTGCTTCGATTTTATGAGCATGTTTTGGTTTCCAATCTGATTGTTTTGGGAATGAGAGATTTTTATTGCATCTTGGGGATGGATGTGTTTTCTAGCTATAAGGCTACTGTTGACTGTTTTCATGGTGTGGTGAGATTTCACCCTGACTCGGGTGAGAAGTGGGAGTTCTACGGTGCTGATTCGCGCTCGAAGATTCCACTGGTGTCCGCCATGGAGATGTTTAGCCTGCTATCGCTGGATAATACTGGATTCATGATTTACGCGCTGGACATTTCCCAAGAGCAGCGATTGGAGTTGAGCAATATTTCGATCGTACGAGAGTTTCCCAACGTGTTTCCAGATGAGATTCCTGGATTTCCTCCAAGACATGAGATCGATTTCAGCATTGAGTTGGTGCCCGGTACCGCCTCGATTTCTAGAGCTCAGTATCGGTTTGCGTCCGCAGAGTTGAAAGAGCTGAAGGATCAGTTGAGAGATCTCTTGGAGAAAGGCTTCATCAGACCGAGTATGTCACCTTGAGGAGCTCCTATTCTTTTTGTAAAGAAGAAGGATGGTCTATGAGGATGTGCATGGATTTCCGACAGTTGAATAAGGAGACGGTAAAGAACAAGTATCCTTTGCCGAGGATTGATGACTTGTTCGATCAGTTGCAGGGATCGGTTGTTTACTCAAAGATTTATTTGTGCTCTGGTTATCACCAGTTGCGGATTAGAGACGCTGACGTGGCGAAGACAGCTTTTCGGACTCGATATGGGCATTATGAGTTTCTGGTCGAGTATGTCACCTTGAGGAGCTCCTATTCTTTTTGTAAAGAAGAAGGATGGTCTATGAGGATGTGCATGGATTTCCGACAGTTGAATAAGGAGACGGTAAAGAACAAGTATCCTTTGCCGAGGATTGATGACTTGTTCGATCAGTTGCAGGGATCGGTTGTTTACTCAAAGATTTATTTGTGCTCTGGTTATCACCAGTTGCGGATTAGAGACGCTGACGTGGCGAAGACAGCTTTTCGGACTCGATATGGGCATTATGAGTTTCTGGTCATGCCGTTTGGGTTGACGAATGCCCCAGCTGTTTTCATGGATTTGATGAATCGCGTTTTTAGCGAGTACATCGATCGGTTCGTGATCGTCTTCATAGATGACATCCTAGTATATTCGAGGAGCTTGAGAGAGCATAAGGAGCATCTGAGACTGGTGTTGCAGAGATTGAGGGACTCGCAATTGTACGCCAAGTTCAGCAAGTGTGAATTTTGGCTTGATCGGATTATCTTTTTGGGTCATGTGATTTCGGCGCAAGGGATTTCGGTGGAACCGAGTAAGGTCGAAGTAGTTCTTAAATGGGAGAGACCTAGGAACGTTTCCGAGATCTGTAGCTTTTTGGGATTGGCTGGCTATTACAGGCGTTTTATCGAGAAGTTCTCTTCGATAGCCAAGCCTTTGACTCAGTTGACTCAGAAGGATAAGAAGTTTGTTTGGACTGACGAGTGCGAGTTCAGTTTTCAGACGTTGAAGGAAAAATTGACTACTGCTCCTGTTTTGGCTCTACCGTCTGGATCCGGAGGATTTGTGGTGTGCTCCGATGCTTCTCTCAATGGTTTTGGATGTGTGCTGATGCAGAACGGGTACGTGATTGCTTATGCGTCTCGAAAGTTGAAGCCTCACGAGATGAGGTACCCTGTTCATGATTTGGAGCTGGCTGCGATAGTGTTTGCCTTGAAGATTTGGTGACATTATCTGTATGGTGAAGAATTTGTGGTGTACACCGACCACAAGAGCCTGAAGTATATCTTCACGCAGTCCGATTTGAATATGAGGCAACGACGATGGATGGAATTACTCAAGGACTTTAACTGTGAGATTCAGTACCAGCCTGGGCGGATGAATTCGGTTGCTGATGCCTTGAGTAGGAAGACCCAGCCTGCGATGCTTTCGTCTTTGAGTGTCTCTAAAGTCTATGAGCAGTTAAGTACTTCTGGTTGGTGATTCTAGCCGGGTGATCAGTACTTTATGGTTTCTTCGATTCAAGTAGAACCGCAGATTGTGAGTGACATCAGGGTGGTGCAGAGGACTGATCCTTATATTCATGAGTTGAAGATTAAAGCCCGAAGTGGTCAGTCTGATGATTTCTCTGTTTCTTCGGATGGATGTCTGAGATTTCGAGGAAGATTGGTGGTTCCGAACTTGATCGATTTGAAAGAGACCATTATGAATGAAGCGCATTGTAGTCAGTACAGTGTGCACCCGGGCGAAAGAAAGATGTACCATGCCTTGAAATCTCACTATTGGTGGGCAGGCATGAAGAGCGACATCTCTGGTTTTGTTGCTAGATGTCTGAATTGCCAGCAGGTCAAGGCTGAGAGGATGAGACCTGGTGGATTGTTACAGAGTTTGGAGGTGCCCCAATGGAATTGGGAGCACATCGCCATGGATTTTGTGACTCATCTACCTCGATCGAGTAGGGGATGTGATGAGATTTGGGTGGTGATTGATAGACTTTCGAAGTCAGCCCATTTCATTCCCTATGACGTGAGGTGTTCAATGAAGAAAATGGCGAAACTGTATATCGACCATGTGGTTAGATTGCATGGAGTGCCTGTTTCGATAGTGTCCGACAGAGATCCAAGATTCACTTCTCGTTTTTGGAAGAGTCTGCAAGCAGCGATGGGAACAAGATTAGCTATGAGTACAGCCTATCACCCTCAGACAGATGGTCAGTCTGAGCGGACCATTCAGACTTTAGAGGATATGCTGCGTGCAGTAGTGATGGATTTCAGTGGTGGCTGGCAGGATTCTTTGTCCTTGGTTGAGTTTTCGTATAACAACAGCTACCAGGTGACTATCGGGATGGCTCCATTTGAGGCATTGTATGGTCGTAAGTGCAGATCTCCGATCTGTTGGGAAGAAGTTGGCGAGAGGCAACTTTCTACCCCTGAATTTGTGCAGCACATGAAAGATCAGATCGACTTAATCGAAGTAGAATGAAGGCTGCACAAGATAGATTTACCAGCTATGCTAACCGAAGACGTCGACCGTTAGAGTTTGAGGTTGAGGAAATATGAGCCAGATCCATCCCATGTGTTAAGAACCGATGAAGTGGAGCTGAATTCTGCCTTGAGTTATGTTGAATATCCAGTGCATATTTTTGATAGAAAGGAAAAGCAGTTGAGGAACAAAGTAGTTCCGTTGGTGATGGTCCAATGGAGAAAGCATGGCAGAGAAGAATCAACTTGGGAACCGGAAGAGAAGATGCAGCGTGAGTGGCCGCATCTGTTTGAATAGATGTTGTATTAGATCTCGAATTTTGGTGGTGTTTCCCTAGTTGTTGGTTGTTATTTACCCAGTTATCTTGAACTCTTGGATTGTATCAGTTGAATTGCTGTTTTGTATTCTGTTGTTGGAATGAATTGATTGAATTTTTCCTTGAGTTTGCCTTTGATTTTGAGGACGAAATCTCTTAAGGTGGGGAGAATGTGAGGATTGAGAAATTCGAATTTGTGATTAATCAGTTTTTAAGGATTAGTCGCGTGATTTTGAGTTGTCGAATTTCTCTAAGTGTAAGGAAATCAGTCATTGCGAATCTAAGAAGTCAACGCGAGTCAATGGTACTGTAGCTTGCAGCTGGTAGAATTTGAATCAGATAGTTACTGTAGCGTATGGGAAATACGCCGTCGTTTTGTTTTCCAGTCGCAGCGCTTGGAATGTTATCTGCTGGCAGCAAGTGTGCGTAAGAAGAGGTTGCTGCTGGTAGTAGTTGTTTTTAGCGCGAGAGTTAGCGAGAGAGCGACACGTGTTGGTCAACATTTTGAGCATTGACTTCTGTTGACAGCGTTGATCAGTAGAAACGCTGCGTTTTTGGCGTTGCGCCTGGAACCAGTCGCGAGGTATCTGTTGGCAGATATGATGACGTATCCTGTGCGACGTCGTTTTGCTTTAGTTAGCGGGAGCCTTCATACGTCGTCGTTTGATTGATTTAGCGCAACCAGTCGATGGATATTTAGAGGAATCTGTTGTCAGCTGGTGTAGCGCTGCGGCATCGTTTTATTTAGTTGCTACGATGTCGTTTTGGTATTGTTTTGGTATTATGTGCGAATGGTTGTTGCGGCTGGTTTTGTTATAGAGGATGTGAATACCAGTCGTAAGATACCTGCTGTTATGATGTCTGCTGATTTTGGTGAGCAGCAGCTGGTGAATTGAGAGATATATATATAAGTGTTGACCGACACTTAGAATTATTCTGAACCAGATATTTCTTATCTCTATCTTCAACCCTCGATTAGCCACTGTTCACCGTGATTTAATTTCCGTCGATTGTCGCCGTTATCCACCGATGATTTGAGAGATTTTGGTGGCGCTGGAATACTTGAGACTTGATCTTTCGATTGTTACCCATTAGAGGCTGCAGAACGACTTGTGAATTAGAACGCGAAGCTGCTGGTGTGCGAAGTTATATGGAGAAAAACGGAGCGTTCTTTGGGTGTTGTGCGATTTTGGGTAAGTGATTCCTTGCCAAGTTTAAGAGTTGAGAAGTACTCTGTAGGATTCGGTAGTTGAATTATACTACTGGACCTTAGAACTTTAGATGTTGAGTTTGAATTTAACTGATTGTTAGATACCTGGTACAGATTTGAGTTCCAGGGAGTCCCTACCGTGAATTTGGTAGCGGGAGGAAGCTGACTTGCTTCGGTTGTTTGTACCGTGCCTTTGTGAGAATCTGTTGAGGTAGAATTCAGTTGTTGAAGGTACGATTGAGCGTGATTTAACAGCTTCGAGCATAACCTGCGAGTATCTGAGTCTTGAGTCTGGCTTATGTGAATCTGTGAATTATGTGAACTGCCTGAATTATTGATTTTTATGTGCTGTTTACATATGTTATGCATGTAGAAATCAGATATGAATTTCTTGGCATTCATGCATACATCTTGAGCCAGATTGATTGATTGATGACCCGAGTTTAGAGCCAAGTTGTGACTGGCCAACTGATGTGTTGTTCCTGAATAGTCCAACGCTATCATCGGAGTGGTGACTGTCGGATTCGAGCGTCTACTACCTAGCTGTGATGGGCTGACGGGCCCTGAATATCACGGACCGATGATTTTCACCGGCTGACTTGCTGTGCGTGGTATAGATGCTCGATAGACTTGATTGCCAGTTGATTTACTGGTCTTGATATCCGATTTCTCTTGACAGCCTCATGCATCTCATGACTTTAGATACTGCATGTTTATCAGTTGCTGTTTATTTAGAGCTCTTCGTACTGAGGCTTGACCTCGTATTTGTTTTCCTGCTTTGTGTTGTTTGGGTCTGTGTTACCCATTTGCAGGATCTTCAGGTAACCAAGCTGGACAGAGTGGAGGTTCAGCTGGTCGATCACCGTTTTCTTGAGTCCCAGTTATTTATGATATGTATTGAACCGGGGGATGCCCTGTATTTTATGGTATTTGGGGATCTGTATTTTGAATTGAATATTGTTGTTACCTGTTTTTTGGAGTTTGAGTTAACTCTTATTTTGATTATGAATATTTTGAATGTATGTTTTGAGTTCAGGCCCATTTGATTTTGAAAAATTTTTAAGCCCGATTTTACGCTTCCGTGATTATGTGCTTAATTGTGCTATTATCTTGAGTAGTTAGCACGGGGCCTGACAGAAAAGTTTAACGACAACAAAATGTTGTCTCTTTCAAAATGTCTGGGTTTTACAAAGGTAACTGCAGTGTAGAATTTCTTGTGTGCTTCCAGAATATAGGTTACGCTGATTGATAGTGATGAGGTTCTGGACTGATAGGCGGAGCTGGTCTGGTTGGGACTCTGTTCCGACATGGTAAGCTAAGCTAAAGTGTTCGGACTTCTCAAGATGGTTTCTGTAGTGGTTTAGAATAGCTAAGGATGAGTTTCTGAGAAGATAGGCAGAGTTGGTTTAGTTGGAACACTATTCTAACCTGATAAGCTTAGCTCATCTGTTTGAATTTTCCAAGCTAGTGTCAGCACTCACGCTGGACAGCTATGGATGGGGTTCTGAACTGATGGGCAAAGCTGACCTAGTTGGAACTCGGTTCTGAACGGATAAGCTTAGCCAATCTGTTTGAATCTCTCAGAGATGGTTTTACGTCCCTAAGATGTTATATTATTCTCCGAGAGGGTTTCATGTTTCTAAGCTGTTATATTATTCTTCGAGCTGGTTTCATGTTTTTAAACTGTTATATTATTCTCCGAGATGGTTTCATGTTTCTAAGCTGTTATATTATTCTCCGAGCTGGTTTCATGTTTTTAAGCTGTATCTTTTTCTCTGAGCTGGTTTCATGTTCCTAAGCAATAATCTTTTTCCCTGAGCTGTTTTTACGCTTGTAAGCTGTTGTCTTTTTCCATGATGATAGGATCGAAATAAGGGGGTGTTCGTGAATTCTCACACAACTCATGTAAGCTCTCACACAGCTTTAGACACCGAACCCCCAAGTTACGTGTATTTAGAATTTTTGTTACGAAAACCAGCACGTAACGAGAAACTGGATCACACATGGGCACAACCAGCAGCTCTGCGAGCTGGTTCTATACGCGTGCGATCTGGTTAGTAAAATGATCTGCAATAGCTCAGTGTTCTTGAAATGTTTGTGCATCGAGATACAAAATTTATTTATGAAATAAAATCATGCGGAAACAACTCAAACTGAACTCTGAAACTCGAAAGCTAATTAATAGTTTTAAATGCGTTTAACAAATACACAGTGCGTGAATGTAAATGCAGAAAGCTGTAAAGAAATACGCTGTAATTTGTTTATGGAAGTTTGGAGCTGAATCTCCTACTTCTCCCCTTTTTCCGCAACGGGAATGATCCACTAAAAGACTTTGATTACATTAGTCCTCACTGCAACCCGATCCGACAGCCCTCAAGCTGCAAGAACTCGTAGCCACCTCTGCACACCAGCCCGCAAGCTGTCAGGCCCCGTGCTAATTACAGGGATTAATAGCACAATTAAGCACATAAACGCGGAGGCATAAAATAGGGCTAAAAATTTTCGAAATAAAGTTGGGCCTGAACCAAATCATGTCTTCAAATAGTCATAATCAAAATATAAGTTTAAATCAAGGCTCATACAACAACAGGTAATCTCAAATAACAATTCAGATACAGATCCTCGATACATAAAAAAAACACAGGGCATCCCTGGTTCAATACATAATAAAATAACTGGGACTTCAAGGAAATAGGGATCGACCAGCTGGGGTTCCAGTCTGTCCAGCTTGGTTACCTGAAGGTCCTGCAACTGGGCACACAGACCCAGACAACACAAAAGCAGGAAAGAAATACGAGGTCAAGCCTCAGTACGAAGAGCTATCTAAAAATAGCAAATCATGCAACATGCTATATCTCAAGTTATGAAATGCATGAGGCTGTCAAAGGAATCGGTCAACAAGGCCTGCTAATCAGCTGGAAGTAATCTCAATCGAGCCTCTATACCCGCACAGCGTATCAACCGGGGAAATTATCGGTCCGTGATCATCAGGCCCGTCAGCCATCACAGCTTGATGGTTTTCAGACACAACCAATCAGTCGGTCACCACTTCGATGATAGCGTTGGACCTTTCAGGCACGACACATCTGTCTGCCAATCACAACGTGGCTCTAACTCAAGTTCTCAATCGATCCATCAGGCTCAATATGTATGCATGAATGCCATTCAATAATCAATTCTCAATGCATACAATATCAATACGTGAAAACAGAGCATCAATGAATCACACAAGATAACATCTGCTCACGTAAACACAACATCATCTCAAACAGATCTCAATAACATGAAATATAGGCATGATCATGCTCATAGCTGTTTACAGCAGCTCAACCCGTACCTCAAATTCTCAAATTCTACCTCGACAGATCCTACTCAGGCACGGCAGTTCCAGCATACACAACCAGCTTCCCCCACTGGTCACGTCCAACACAGCAGGGACTTCCCTAGAGCTCAAATGCAGAAGCTCACACGGACAGGAGATTGCTCTACTCAGCTGTCGCGAGAACACACAACTCCCAGCTTCTTCGCACTTCTCCTCTAACGTCAATTCAAGCCACTTAACTGGTATCAATTGAAATAGCCACTCAGGACGAGCTCAACGCCACCAGTATCGCTCCAAACAACGGCGGAAATCGACGGCAATCTACCGGAGAAGGGTTCGAACGAATAGTATCTATCGAGGGTTTCGAAGATAGAGATAAGAAATATCGGGGTCGAAATTACTCTAAGTGTTGAGCAGCACTTGGTATATAAATCCTCAAATCACTACTGTTCTAAGCAATTCAGATATTTGCTTAAG
Source organism: Dorcoceras hygrometricum (assembly GCA_001598015.1). Classification (NCBI taxonomy): domain Eukaryota; kingdom Viridiplantae; phylum Streptophyta; class Magnoliopsida; order Lamiales; family Gesneriaceae; genus Dorcoceras; species Dorcoceras hygrometricum. Next base: position 9,269 of record KQ996583.1, on the reverse strand, counting down.
CTAAGGCACAAGTCCTCTCAAAGCTGATACCAGCTTTCGCTCTCTGCTGAAACGATGCAAGCATTCCAACGCTCTTCCAACTCATATAGCAAACGACGTCGCGCCAACTTAACAAAACGACGTAGCATAGCACCAACAGCTGAAACAGACATCCTATACTAGCAACAGCTGAACCACGTTAATTATACCAGTGGTCAACTCAGCTGTTGACCAACACGGGACAACTTCTCTCTCTTGCGCGCTAACGCTAACAGCTGCTTCTCGTTACACACTTATTGCTGAGTTGACTAGCGTTGACATCTGATTACGTCACTGCTGAATACCAACAGCTGAATGCTCGCGCAACTCACTGCTGTCTTCTACGCTAATCCAAAACGACAACGTAACAACGTCCGCTACTGAAAACGCGCTAGACATCATCTGAACTCCAAATTGGATGCTGATCTCACCCGAGAACCAGCAACTCACAGCTGATCAACTCTAAACCAAATCTGAACACCCAGAAATCCAATTCCGTGACAAATCTTAATCCAAAAGCTGATTAGCCATTAAATCATACTTAACTCTCCCCCACTAGAAATCGATTTCGTCCTCGAAATCAGTTAGGTCATCAAATCAAAATAACAACAGCAAGATAGCCTATTCATGACACACTATACTAGACACCATTCCTAATATACTCATGCCATACTGCCCCGTACAACTCAATACTAAGCAGAATCTCAATTCAGCAGCAAAATCACTCAATCACAAAATAAATCAAACTAGAAGTTACCTGAAACGTTGCTGCTATAGCTCAAACAGATGAGGCCACTCCTATCTCATCTTTTCCTCAACTTCCCAGGTAGCTTCTTCAAGTCCATGTTTGCTCCATTGGACCATCACCAACGGTATCGCCTTATTCCTCAATTGCTTCTCCTTCCTGTCCAGAATATGCACTGGATATTCGACATAGCTCAGGGTCTGATCTAGCTCTACTTCATCAGTCCTCAGCACATGGGATGGATCTGGCTCATATTTTCTCAACATTGACACACGAAATACATCATGCATCGCTGCTAACTCATCAGGGAGTTTCAATCTATAAGCTAACTGTCCAATCCACTCCACGATCTCAAAAGGGCCAACGAATCGAGGAGCTAACTTACCCTTATATCTGAATCTCATAACGCTCTTGAAAGGAGAAATCTTGAGAAATACACGATCGCCAACCTCAAATTTTAACGGTCTACGTCGCTTATTAGCATAGCTAGCATTTCTATCTTGTGCAGCTTTCATTCTACTCCGAATCAATTCAACCTGATCTTTCATATGTTGCACAAACTCAGGAGTAGAAAGCTGTCTCTCACCAACTTCTTCCCAACAGATCGGAGATCTACACTTACGACCATACAAAGCTTCAAACGGAGCCATTCCAATAGTCACTTGGTAGCTGTTGTTATAAGAAAACTCAACTAAGGGCAAAGAATCCTGCCATCCACCACTGAAATCCATCACAACTGCACGCAGCATATCTTCTAAAGTCTGAATAGTCCTCTCAGATTGGCCATCTGTTTGAGGGTGATAAGCAGTGCTCATAGCCAATCTCGAACCCATTGCTGCTTGCAAACTCTTCCAAAATCTAGAAGTGAATCTCGGATCTCTATCTGACACTATCGAAACAGGCACTCCATGCAATCTAACCACATGGTCGACATACAACTTCACCATTTTCTTCATTGAGCACCTCACATTATAGGGAATGAAATGGGCTGACTTAGAGAGTCTATCAATCACAACCCAAATCGCATCGCATCCCCTACTCGATCGAGGCAAATGAGTCACAAAATCCATGGCGATGTGCTCCCAATTACATTGGGGCACTTCTAAAATCTGCAACAATCCACCAGTTCTCATTCTCTCGGCCTTGACCTGCTGGCAATTCAAGCATCGAGCAACAAAAACAGAAATGTCGCTCTTCATGCCTTCCCACCAGTAGTTGAGTATTTCAAGCATGGTACATCTTCTTCTCCCCCTGATGTACGCTATATCGACTACAATGCGCTTAAGAAGAGTCTCTTTCAAATCAATCAAATTCGGGACCACCAATCTACCACGAAATCTCAAACATCCATCCGAAGCAACAGAGAAATCTTCAGACTGACCATTATGGGCCTTAATCCTCAACTCATGGATATACGGATCAGTCCTCTCTGCCTCTCTGATGTTAATCACTATTTGCGGTTCAACATGAATCGAAGAAACTATGAAGTATTGATCACTCGGCTGGAATCGCCAACCAGAAGTACTCAACTGCTCGTGGACTCTCGAGATACTCAAGGATGTTAGCATCGCAGGCTGGGCTTTCCTACTCAAAGCATCGGCTACCAAGTTCATCCGCCCAGGCTGATACTGGATCTCGCAATCAAAATCCTTAAGCAACTCCATCCAAAGACGTTGCCTCATATTCAAATCTGACTGGGTGAAGATATACTTCAAACTATTGTGGTCGGTGTACATCACAAACTCCTCACCATACAGATAGTGTCGCCATATCTTCAAGGCAAACACAATCGCTGCCAACTCTAGATCATGAACGGGGTATCTCGTCTCATGAGGCTTCAACTGTCGAGACTCATACGCAATCACGTACCCGTTCTGCATCAGAACACACCCTAAACAACTCAGAGAAGCATCGGAGTACACCACAAAACCTCTAGAACCCGAAGGAAAAGCCAAAACAGGAGCAGTAGTCAACTTCTCCTTCAGCATCTGAAAACTCGACTCACACTCATCAGTCCAAACAAAATTCTTATCCTTCTGGGTCAACTGAGTCATCGGCCTGGCTATCGAAGAAAACTTCTCAATGAAACGCCTAGAATAGCCAGCCAATCCCAAGAAACTACGGATCTCAGAAACATTCCTAGGTCGCTCCCAGTTAAGAACTGCTTCGACCTTACTAGGATCCACAGAAATTCCTTGCGCTGAAATCACATGACCCAAGAAGATAACTCTGTCTAGCCAAAATTCACACTTGATGAACTTGGCATACAATTGTGAGTCTCTTAGTCTCTGCAACACTAGCCTCAAGTGCTCTTTATGCTCTCTGAAATTCCTCGAATACACCAAGATGTCATCTATGAAGACAATCACGAATCGATCAATGTACTCACTAAAGACGCGATTCATCAAATCCATGAACACAGCAGGAGCATTCGTCAATCCAAACGACATCACAAGAAACTCATAATGCCCGTATCTCGTTCGTAAAGCTGTCTTCGCTACATCAGTGTCTCTAATCCGCAACTGATGATATCCAGATCGCAAATCAATCTTCGAGTACACGGCCGATCCTTGCAACTGATCGAAAAGGTCATCAATCCTCTGCAACGGATACTTGTTCTTCACTATCGCTTTGTTCAATTGCCGAAAATCAACGCACATCCTCATAGATCCATCTTTCTTCTTCACAAATAGAATCGAAGCTCCCCAAGGCGACATACTCGGTCTAATGAAGCCTTTCTCAAGAAGATCTCTCAATTGATCCTTGAGCTCTTTCAACTCTGCTGGCGCCAACCGATACGGAGCTCTAGAATTCGGGGCTGTACCAGGCACCAACTCTATACTGAAGTCGATCTCTCTTCTCGGAGGAAATCCAGGAATCTTGTCTGGAAACACATCTGGGAACTCTTGAGCAATCAGAACATCACTCAACTCCACTCTCGACTCACGGGAAACATCTAAGGCATAGATCATAAACCCTAAATTCTCCAGCGAAAACAAACTAAACATTTCCATGGCAGAAACCATAGGAATCTTAGGTCGCGAATCAGCACCATATAACTCCCATTTCTCTCCAGATCGAGGCCTAAACCTCACCATACCATGGAAACAATCAACGATCGCTCTGTTCTCAGTCAGCACATCCATACTCAAAATGCAATCAAAATCTCAAATTCCCAAAATAATCAGACTGGTCATCAAAACATGCTCATCAAATCTAATCAAGCAATTCAACCACCTCTCGGGACAACAGACTCACACCAGCAGGGGTGGACACGGAGACTACATCACACAGTCGGGAAGAACTCAACCCACGCTCATACACAAACAACTCAGAAATGAAGGAGTGTGATGCTCCAGTGTCAATCAAAACTCGTGCAGGAAAATCAATGATAAATCATGTACCTTGAATCACTCCCGTAGGTAACTCATCAGCCTGCTCTCTCGTCAAAGCATTCACCTGGGCTTGCTGCGGTCCCGGAAACTGAGGTCTCAAAGGTACTCCAAACCTAGAAGGTTCACGAGGTTGGAATCCAGATCGTTGGGACGGAACAAAAGGCTGTTGTCGCTGTGAAGAACCACCAGCGGAACCTTGCTGCGACTGACCCAAAGACTGCCCTCCCATCAAAGGACACGCTCTAGCAAAATGTCCCGGTTGTCCACAAATATGACAAAGACCTCGAACTCCACGACACTGCGAAGTCTCATGCTTACTTACGCACTGTCCACAAAACACACCACCAGAACTACTGCCACCAGAACTCACAGAACCAGAGGAACTCGAATGCGCCTTCTTCTTAAACTGTTTACCTCGAGACTTGAACCTCTGACGATTCAATTGCTGTGACCCCTGAGGATACTGAAACGATTGCGACACATCTTGCACCGGTTGAAAAGAGCATCCCACTGACTGCTGAGCCGGAGCCTATGCCTCCAACAAACTCTCCTCAATATCTACAGCCCTATCCACGGCCTCAGCATACGTCGCAGGTGAACCAGACAACACCATCCGGAACAAATCAAGTCTCAAACCCTTCAGAAACTTGTTCCTCTTAGTCCTCTCTTGGTTAGCAACATGGGGAACATACATCAAAAGCGAAGAGAACTGTCTGGCATACTCAGCCACCTTCATATTCCCTTGCTTCAAGTTGTCAAACTCTCGTTCACGACTGTTTTAGTAGGACTCTGGGGTATACTCCTGTCGGAACGCTGCATAGAAGCTCTCCCAAGTAATCACAGCCCCACTCTCACGCAAGATACGGGAAGTACCTCTCCACCAGCGCTGCGCGTTATCTCTCAACTGCAACATCGCTAGCTTAATCTCTTCTCATGAGCATACTCCAAAGTATCAAACAATTCTTCCATCTGAACTAGCCAACCTTCAGCCATCAAACCTCCCTCAGCGCCCGCGAACGTATGGGGATTCGTCCGCTGAAACCTCGCCAAAACTAACTCCATCTCGCCAATCTGTCTCGTCACATCCTCTACATCTGCCTGTCTCTCTCGACGACGCAAAGGGATATTCTGCTGAATGCCATCATCACTATCCGAGGCCCTAGACTCCTCAGCGGAACGTCTAGCAGTCCTACTTCTACCTCTTCTCGACGGCATCTAATCAAATCTCAAGGTAAGAACTAACAACAGATAATCACAGAGACAAATAAATAATCACATAAGCCATAGAGTCATTCAAAAATCAAATCCAACTCTGTGCCTAGACTCAAGTGTGATCAAAGAAAAACGAGCTTATCCCAGTTTATGCTCTGATACCAAAAGTGTCAGGCCCCGTTCTATTAACAGGGATTAATAGCACAATTAAGCACATAAACACGGAAGCATAAAATAGGGCTAAAAATTTTCGAAATAAAGTTGGGCCTGAACCAAATCATGTCTTCAAATAGTCATAATCAAAATATAAGTTTAAATCAAGGCTCATACAACAACAGGTAATCTCAAATAACAATTCAGATACAGATCACCGATACATAAAAAAAAACACAGGGCATCCCGTGGTTCAATACATAATAAAATAACTGGGACTTCAAGGAAATAGGGATCGACCAGCTGGGGTTCCAGTCTGTCCAGCTTGGTTACCTGAAGGTCCTGCAACTGGGCACAAAGACCCAGATAACACAAAAGCAGGAAAGAAATACGAGGTCAAGCCTCAGTACGAAGAGCTATCTAAAAACAGCAAATCATGCAACATGCTATATCTCAAGTTATGAAATGCATGAGGCTGTCAAAGGAATCGGTCAACAAGGCCTGCTAATCAGCTGGCAGTAATCTCAATCGAGCCTCTATACCCGCACAGTGTATCAACCGGGGAAATTATCGGTCCGTGATCGCAGGCCCGTCAGCCATCACAGCTTGGTGGTTTTCAGACACAACCAATCAGTCGGTCACCACTCCGATGATAGCGTTGGACCTTTCAGGCACGACACATCTGTCTGCCGATCACAACGTGGCTCTAACTCAGGTTCTCAATCGATCAATCAGGCTCAATATGTATGCATGAATGCCATTCAATAATCAATTCTCAATGCATGCAATATCAATACGTGAAAACAGAGCATCAATGAATCACACAAGATAACATCTGCTCACGTAAACAAAACATCATCTCAAACAGATCTCAATAACATGAAATATAGGCATGATCATGCTCATAGCTGTTTACAGCAGCTCAACCCGTACCTCAAATTCTCAAATTCTACCTCGACAGATCCTACTCAGGCACGACAGTTCCAGCATACACAACCAGCTTCCTCCACTGGTCACGTCCAACACAGCAGGGACTTCCCTGGAGCTCAAATGCAGAAGCTCACACGGACAGGAGATTGCTCTACTCAGCTGTCGCGAGAACACACAACTCCCAGCTTCTTCGCGCTTCTCCTCTAACGTAAATTCAAGCCACTTAACTGGTATCAATCAAAAGAGCCACTCAGGACGAGCTCAACGCCACCGGTCTCACTCCAAACAACGGCGGAAATCGACGGTAATCTATCGAAGAAGGGTTCGAATGAATAGTATCTATCGAGGGTTTCGAAGAAAGAGATAAGAAATATCGGGGTCGAAATTACTCTAAGTGTTGAGCAGCACTTGGTATATAAATCCTCAAATCACTACTGTTCTAAGCAGTTCAGATCTTTGCTTAAGCTAAGGCACAAGTCCTCTCAAAGCTGATACCAGCTTTCGCTCTCTGCTGAAACGATGCAAGCATTCCAATGCTCTTCCAACTCATATAGCAAACGACATCGCGCCAACTTAACAAAACGACGTAGCATAGCACCAACAGCTGAAACAGACATCATATACTAGCAACAGCTGAACCACGTTAATGTTGGGAAACCGTGGCGGATCCGGATCCCGTCTCCCGGTGAGGCAGCGGAAGAATAAAATTAGGCCGGGAAATGTTCAATACAATTAAAAAATACTGCAAACTATGAACCATTCATAGGGCGTTTAGTCAATTACCTTGCTGGCAACTTGCGCCTGGCTCCAACCGGAATTACAAGAAGATCGGCTCTTCACGGTAGGCGGTTGTAGATTCGTAAATCAGGTCCACGACCGGAAGGAAATGTTCAATACAATTAAAAAATACTGCAAACTATGAACCATTCATAGGGCGTTTAGTCAATTACCTTGCTGGCAACTTGCGCCTGGCTCCAACCGGAATTACAAGAAGATCGGCTCTTCACGGTAGGCGGTTGTAGATTCGTAAATCAGGTCCACGACCGGAAGGGAGACTCCTTCGTCAGCCTGCACTAGAAGGCCTGACGAGATCAGCACGGACGGATTCTCCTCGAAAAGTTGGCGGCGACCGTAGGCGGCGATGTGAGGGAGAGGAGGGGGCGGCCGAGAATTAGATGCTAGGGTTAGGGTTATGAGAGTTGTTACAAGTATATTATGACTAATGAAGCCCTTGTCTACTTTAAGTAGATTAGTGGTGGACTTGGACTGGCCCAACGGGCCCGGGTCCAAATGACGATATCCATCACTACGACTTCATTACAACTCCGATCGCCGATCAGATCGGACCGATCGACTCAGTTTCCAAAACTGAATATTATGATGTGAAAAACAATTTTTCAGATCATCAAACCCTAAATCGCAAAATGACCGTTTTGCCCCTCAACAGCGGGAAATCACGATTTGACCCCTGTTGACTTTTAGGAAGTCTAACTTCCAAAAATCCTCCTCCTATGCTCAACACATTGAGCTCAGTATCCATGCGGGAATCTCGAATCCAGTACTTGTGTGACCCTCAATGGTTCAGGGATACAGCTAGCCGTGGGCCCACAACAATTGTGGCTCTGGAATCACAATTCCGGACTTGCCCATCGGATCATGGTAAGAGCGTCTAGCAACATCACCCCATGATCCCCTAGGTATCACTGATAGTGCCTGCAAGAACCAGTTGGTCGTGGTTAGCGTACAGTACGGTCCTTTCAATCCATATATCCCGTTCAGATCAACGACTATTGGTAAATCGAGAGTCGCTAAAGATCAGATAGCTATGCATACATCTTGGAGGTCGAATAGTGACATCGCGAGTGTAACTAGGTAAACCCATTTACCTAAAACACTTCTGTTAGAACAATATTTATAAGTTTTGGTGATAACAAAAATAAGATAAGTTGCTACTGGACAATCGGTTGTCGCAGGAATATATCTTTCTACAGTAGCAATTCAGCAGTTGAGGGTTTCTAGTAGTGATTCAGCAGTTGGAGCTTTCGTGAGTTTTCAGCAGATGATATGGAATCAGCAGTTGGACAGATTTCAGCAGATGAAGATTTCAGCAGACTCTTTGTTGAAGTAGTTCAGCAGTTGCTTAGTCTATTTGTTGAAGATTGCGATACGACAGCGTTTGATCAAGTTGGAACGACAGCGTTTTGGATTGATTCAGCAGAAGCGTTTCTTTGTCAACCAGCAGATGCTCTACTTGTTGTTTTTCAGCAGATGTATTTCAAAGATAGCAAAACGGCGTCACTTGATTAAGTTGACACGACATCGTTTTATTGCTAAAGGAATCAGCAGATGGAAAAACGCGTATGCATATCAGCAGATGAATTCTTCCAAGCGTTTTTCCAGTCGAAGTTCTTAACGAAGATGATGGATGTAAGTGCTGATGTTCAAAGTAATTTTAGGCACAAGCTCTAAGTATTTGAAATACGATCGTTTGCTTATAAGGAAAAGATTTGTTGGATCGTACAGTTGCCTGGAATGAAGGAAACAAGGTAGGTACTATTTTGGGTGAATAGTACAGTGTACAGTGGCCGTTTCTCTATGCTTGCACAAAAATGGAAAGAAGACAAATTGGCTCTGTGTATGAGCGTTTGACCTTGCAGTGGAGCAGAGATTACGGTGTACTATTTTGGCAGTAATTCAAACGGGATTTATTTCCTTTGGAGGATTTAATGTTACCGTTGCAGTCGAAGCCTATAAATATCAGCAGCGGCTTTGAAGAACCATCATCGCTTATTATCTTTGCTGTAACGCTGCCAAAA
>KQ996582.1:53649-65306 GCA_001598015.1 Dorcoceras hygrometricum | reverse complement strand
GATCTGATCGGCGATCGGAGTTGCGATGAAGTCACAGCGATAGATATCGTCATTTGGACCCGGACCCGTTGGACCGGCCCAAGTCCAACTTTAAGTCTATTTAATTAGACTTAGTGACTTGATTAATTAAAAAAACACTACAACTTATAACCTAACCCTAGAAAATCACACGCCTCACTCCCTTCTCTTCTCTCGCCGCCGCCGCCGTGCGCCGCCGCCGTCGCCGCCACTTCGCCGGAATTTGTTCCGGCCTAGTTTTTCGAGGAGAATCCGTTCGTGCTGATCTCGTCAGGACTTCTAGTGCAGTCTGACGAAGGAGTCTCGGATCTGGTCGTGCACCGGATTGGCGTATCTACCGCAATCTACCGAGAAGAGCCGGGTTCTTGAAACATCGGTTGGAGCCAGGCACAAGTGCCAGCGAGGTAACACGCTAAACATCCTATGAATGTCATAGAATGTAGATTGATTTTTCGTATTGATCGCCTCCCGGTTCTATATTTTTGTTCTTCCGCTGCCTGACCGGGGGGCGGATCCGGATCCCCAACAAAGATAGCCACACAAGTCAGCACTATCTCCACACGAGTCAGCACTATCTCACCGGACAATCTAACTCAACCCGACAGGAGTATCAAAGGACCCCACATCACACAAACAAGTTGTGGTAAATTCCACCCACACACAGGCTCAACAGAACATAAACACACGGGGGTGATGTTCTCGTGTCCACACAACTCACACAGGAAAATCCAACCGCGAAGCACCTACAATCACTCCTCCGACAAAAAACGTCGGCTTGCTCCCACAACACCGCATTCACATGAGTTCGCTGAGGTCCTGAGTGCTGAGGTTGGGAAGGCCTTTCGAACCTACACACTTAAGAGGGGTTGATAACTTGATCGTTGGGACTGAACAAGGGAATGAAATCTCCATGAAGCATCACTAGAAGGACCCTGTTGCGACAGGTTAGAACGCTGTCCTCACGCAGGACACATTCGAAAAGTTTTCAGCATTGCCACGGGAATGGCATTCATCCTTTAATCCATGACACTGTGACGTCGAATGCTTGCCACTACACTGGCTACACCTCAAATTCTATACACTAGAGCCGCGCCCGCTCTCTCAACTGGAACGTCGCCAAACTCTGTCTTCTCTCATCATCAAACTGCACACGGTCAAACAACTCACCATGTGCTCAAGCCATCCCTCATCTGCAAGACCACCTTCGACACCATTGAAGGTCGTGGAATTCGTCCACTGCAACCTAGCCAGAACCAGCTCCATACTATCTTTCGTCGATTCAAATGCTCCACTTTGGCCTCGGACCGTCTCACGCGACGTATCAAAAGAACACTCGACCGAGTAACATCCTTTGCACTAACCAAAACTCTCGGATCATCTAAAACCTGCCTAACAGCTCTACCTCTACCTCTACAATGCGGCAACTAAGAGGCACACGAAGGTGAGCACACACAAAGCAGGTAACCAAGTAGTCAAGGACACGCAGGAGGATAAACATTGAGCCTAGACTCTAGTGTGATAGAAAATAAATGAACTTATCCAAGTTTAAGCTCTGATACCAAAATGTCAGGCCCGATACTCTAAAAAGCAGAGATTAAGCACACAAAACACTGAAGCTTAAAATTGGATAAATTTTTTCCTTTCGGCCTAACTGAAATTTCATCATTTAAAGTACACACATACTCAAAATATAAACTTTATATCAAAAGTTGATTGCATTAAGCATCAATCCTCCAATATATATATTTACAAACAACCCCAAATCGAATCAATAAAACAAATACACAGGGAATCCCCTCGCAATGACTCGATATAGCATATACACATATATAACTGGGAACTTACACACGTGGGGCTTCAACAGCTGATGCACCACTCAGACCAGATAATACCTGAAAAAGGCCTGCAATGGCCAACAGATGGCCAAATCAGCCCCAAGGGAAAACTAGCGAAGTAAAACCTTAGTACGAACAACAATAACAACAGCAGTCAAATAAACATGCAACATAATATGTCGTGCAAATGCATAAATGGTGCCAAGGAAGGCATCGGGGCTTAAGGAGCTGCTCAACAGCTGGGAATACGACACACACAGAAACTAACCAACAACTAGAGAAACCAGGCTCTCAGACACAACTCGACAGTCGGAGATACAAGGCTCGCAGTACAGCCCCACGACTGGAGGTACAAAACATCAGACACAACTCGACAGCTAAATAGCTGGAGATACACAACGGCAGTGACCACATAGCATGTGAGAGCATGGTAGCTATCCACTCGTCCCAACACGCAGTACCAGAAGCAAAGATACAATAGCTCAACCCGCTGATGTGCAAGATCATGAGAGCGTGGGAGCTATCCAATCGTCTCATAGCGGCAAACAACCAAACAATAGAGAGAAGAGGATCACGGTAACCAGCCAATCGTCCTCAAGATTCCTGGTACTAACATCTCAACAACAGCAAGCGGCCAACAACACACAACAAAGGAGGAGATCAACAACGGCATACGACCAACAAGGAAGGAAGTTCGACAAGCCATGTGTGTATGCAATGATAATAGAAATAAGAACATCATGCATCATAATACATGACAGAACAGATCAGGCTAACTCCTGAGATATACAGCTAGAAACATATCTTATATCCACATGCACAACAACACAAACACAGCACAAATAGTGCGGCTACCCAGCACATGCGTAAGCTAGCTAAACAGCTTTGGAAGTATACACAACAAAATAAAAGCACCTCGGCTACACAACACGAGCGTAACAGGTTACGAAATACCTACGTACAGGCTACAGAGTCACAGCCCACAGCCCCTATGTTAATATGCTTAATTAAAGCTGTAACTATAAGCTCCAAATTCGTACCTGCCCAAATCTTACCAAGCTACCTCACAAGGCCACGGTAGAACCGAGCACATGCGCCAGCTCAGCACAGAATATCTCACACATTCACCATTGCTGTTATGCCAACAGCAACAGGGTTGATAACAGCTCGGGAGGACCAACAAAAGATCCTAAAGCACTAAACAAAAGATCGTGTGTACTAGCCCGGGAGAATAATGAGACTAGGATAAACTACGAACTATGCACACTCTATCACTTCGCTTTCCTTCTCCGACCATATCCGGCCACAATGTCGGGAGGGGAACTGATGGGTTTGGAAAGGGGTTTCCAACGACACCTATCTTGACCAGCACTGGTCGGCCAAACTCTGACGATCTTAAAATAAGGTACGAATGAACAGTACCCATAAGGATTTCAAGGGAGATAGCTTCTCGAACACGCAGGAGGGTAAGATATTTGTGGTCTAAAAATAACTAAGTCCTAGGTCAAAAGATGCTATTTATACGACTAACTCCAGAATTGATCTACAGTTCCAGTAACCAGTTCGGACCTCCACTGCTCCAGATTAGGCATATACGCATAGCAGATCACACATCAAAATAGATCAGATTACATCAAACAGCCCGCCCGCACAAACCCAGCTTAGATCAGAACCACAAGACCAGATCTCGCTTCAATTATAGGGATTTCAGACCACATCTACCCAGATAGTGGACCAACTAGCTCATGCACAACACAGGTCAGTTCTCACGTACAAAGATCACATGGTCACAGAATATTACGCTCTCACAGCAGCACAGGCCCTTAGCAGATCACACCTTCGTAGCTCAGGTCAGATTACGCACTCCGACCAGCTAAGAGCATCTAGCTCAGCTTACGGTCTCCAGAACAGTACATTTTACCTTGGCCAGCATGCATTCCAACAGCCCAGCACGGATCTCAAAGTTGATAGCAACTTATACATACAGCATGGAACGCTTCCAATAACAGTTTGCACACGCCAACATATCATGCTCACGACTGCTCACAGCTTATAGGCCAGCTTGTGCACTCAACAGCTCTAGCGCACAGCTTAGCTGACGTGTAGGCAGGTTTATCCCCAACAGCTCAGAAGATCTAGGAAAACTCCTGTGAGGATTGAGATTCGATAATTAGTGATTAATCGGATTTGGTTAAGGATTAGCCACGGAGGCGTGATTATCGAATTTCTGATTTGAGAATTTTGATCGAATCTGGTTGGTGATTTTTTAGATTTGACACAGAGCTGTTCAGCTTTGAATCGCTGGTTCCTATCGAGTGAAATCTGCATCGAATTTGGAGTTGTTTTGCTTCGTTTTCTATCGGGAGATGAATTCTGGAAGAATTCAGATTTGAGGTATCCTGGAGTCTCACATCTAAGGGAACAGATATGAATATTCAGATGTGAAGCTAGCGATAGGAATTTCCACCGGCTGATTGGCTGTGCGTGGTATAGAGGCTCACCTGGTTTTTCAGCTGACTTGTTGGCCTAGATGACCGATTCCTTTACAGCCCTCATGCATTTCATGTTTTGAGATACTGCAGGTTTATGATCTGCTGTTTACTTAGTGCTCTTCGTACTGAGGTTTGACCTCGTATTTCTTTTCCTCCTTTTGTGTTTCTTGGGTCTGCGTTGCCCATTGTAGGAGTTGCAGGTAATCTGGTTGGGCAAAGTGGAACTCCAGCTAGTAGATCCCCGTTTGGTTGAGTCCCAGTTTATTTATATTATGTATCGAACCAGGGGATGCCCTGAGTTTCTATGTATGTGGGGATCTGTTGTAGTGAGTTATTTGATTACCTGTTTTATGTTTTGATTCAGAGTAAATCCTATTTTGAGTATGAATATTTTGAATGATGATTTTATTGTTCAGCCCCAACTATTTGAAAAATTTTTAAGCCCTATTTATGCTTCCGCGATTATGTGCTTAATTGTGCTGTTAATCTTTGTTTATTAGCATAGAACCTGACATTTTTGGTATCAGAGCTTAAACTGGATAAGCTCGTTTTCTTTCTATCAAACTTGAGTCTAGGCACAGAGTTTATATTTGATTTTGATTGACTCTGTGGCTTATGTGATTGTTTTACATGCCTCTGTGATTTATCTGTTGTTTTTCCTTACCCTGAGTTTCTTTTAGAGATGCCGCCGTAGAGGGGTAGAGGTAGGACTGCTAGACGTACCGCTGAGGAGTCTAGGGCCTCGGATAGCGATGAGGTGTTCAGCAGGTTGTACCTTTGCGTCGTAAAGAGAGATAGGCAGAGGTGGAGGATGTGACGAGATAGATAGGTGAGATGGAGCTAGTGTTGGCTAGGTTCCAGAGAATGAATCCCCCTACGTTCGTTGGGACCGAGGGTGTTCTTTCGACTGAAGGCTGGTTGGAGAATATGGAGGAATTGTTCGATACTTTGGAGTACACCGTAGAGCGAAGATTGAAGTTAGCCGTTTTGCAGTTGAGGGAGCATGCTCAACGTTGGTGGAAGGGTACTTCCATAATGATGAGAGATACCGGAGACTTGGTTTCTTGGGAGAGCTTCTGTGCCGCGTTTTGACAGGAGTATACCCCAGAGTCGTACTTCAATAATCACGAGAGGGAGTTCGACAACCTGAATCAAGGGAATTTGGAGGTTCCTGAGTATGCCAGACATTTTTCCTCACTTCTGGCGTATGTACCTCATGTTGCCAGCCAGGAGCGAACAAAGAGGAACAAGTTTATTAAGGGATTGAGGCCAGATTTGTTTCAGTTGGTGTTGGCTGGTGCCCCATCGACGTATGCTGAGGCTGTGAATCGAGCAGTTGACATTGAGGAGAGTTTTTTGGATGCACCGACACAGGTTCCGATGATAGTTGGATGAGGTTACTATCCTGCGCGAAGGGACACATACTTATCAATCTCCTCAGACTTCGCAGCAATCGAACCGTTAGAGGTTCAGGCCTCGTGGAAAGCAGTTTAAGAGAAAGTCTAATTCTAGTTCCTCTGGTTCTGTGAGCTCTGGTAGCAGTGGATCGGGAGGAGTGTCTTGTGGACAATGCGGTGGTAAGCACGTGACATCATAGTGTCGTGGAGTTCAGGGGACTTTCCACAACTATGGGCAGCCTGGACACTTTCTGAGAGTGTGTCCTTTGTTGAGGGGACAGTCTTCAGTTCCTTCGCAGCAAGGTTCGGATTGTGGTTCTTCGCAGAGGCCGCAACCTCCTGCCCCGACTCAACGATCTGGATTCCAACCCCGTGAACCGTCTAGGTTTGGAGGACCTTAGAGACCTCAGTTTTCGGGACCGCAGTTGGCCTATGTGAATGCCTTGTCGAGGGAGCAGGCTGATGAGATACCTAGTGGAGTTATCGCAGGTACATGCTCTATCTTTGATTTTCCTGCGAGAGTTTTATTTGATACAGGAGCATCACACTCCTTTATTTCGGCATGGTTTGTGCATGAGTGTGGGTTGTTACCCCACTGTGTGATGTTGTATCTGTGTCCACTCCTACTGGTGTGTGGTTGTTGTCCCGTGAGATTGTGATGGACTGTGTGATTCGATTTGATCAGAATGTAGTAGTGGCGAATTTGATCTCTTTGGAGATGAGGGATTTTGACTGAATCTTGGGGATGGATGTGCTGTCTGAGCATAGAGTGACTGTGGACTGTTTCCATGGTGTGGTGAGATTTCGACCCGAGTCGGGAGAGAAGTTGGATTTATACGGTGCTGATTCGTGCTCGAAGATTCCACTGGTGTCCGCCATGGAGATGTTTAGTCTGTTGTCGCTAGGTAACGCTCGATTCATGATCTATGCGCATGATGTTTCCCAAGAGTCGCGATTGGAGTTGAGCGATATCCCAATTGTTCGAGAGTTTCCAGATGTTTTTCCAGATGAGATTCATGGATTCTCTCCGAGACGAGAGATCGATTTCAGTATAGAGTTGGTGCCAGGGACAACCCCGATTTCTAGAGCCCCATATCGTTTGGGGCCAGCTGAGTTGAAAGAATTCAAGGATCAGTTGAGAGATATTCTATGCCCCTGCTGTTTTCATGGATTTGATGAACCGCGTCTTCAGCGAGTATATCCATCGATTCGTGATTGTCTTCATAGATGACATCTTGGTGTATTCGAGGAGTTTCAGAGAGCATAAGGAGCACCTGAGATTGGTATTGCAGAAGTTGAGAGACTTGCATTTGTATGCCAAGTTCAACAAGTGTGAATTCTGGCTGGATAGGTGATCTTTTTGGGTCATGTAATCTCTGCACAAGGAATTTCTGTGGATCCTAGTAAGGTCGAAGCAGTTATTAACTGGGAGCGACCTAGGAATGTTTCTAAGATCCGTAGTTTCTTGGGTTTGGCCGGCTATTAAAGGCGTTTCATTGAGAGGTTCTCTTCGATAGCAAGACCGATGATTCATTTGACCCAAAAGGATAGGAAGTTTGTTTGGACAGATGAGTGCGAGTCGAGTTTCCAGACACTTAAGGAGAAGTTTACTACTGCTCCTGTGTTGGCTTTACCCTCTGGATCTAGAGGTTTTGTTGTTTGCTCTGATGCGTCTCTGAGTGGATTAGGATGTGTTATGATGCAGAACGGGTATGTGATTGCATATGCGTCTCGACAGTTAAAGCCCCATGAGACAAGATACCCCGTTCACGATTAGGAATTGGCAGCGATTGTTTTTGCCTTGAATATCTGGCGTCACCATTTCAATGGTGAGGAGTTTGTGGTGTACACCGACCACAATAGTTTCAAGTATATCTTCACTCAGTCAGATCTGAACATGAGACAGCGTCGTTGGATGGAGTTTACTCAAGGATTTTGACTGTGAGATCCAGTATCAGCCTGGGCGGGTGAACTTAGTGGCCGATGCTTTGAGTAGGAAAGCCCAGCCTACGATGCTAACATATTTGAGTATCTCGAGAATCCACGAGCAGTTGGGTACTTTTGGTTGGAGATTCCAGCCGAGTGATCACTATTTATTAGTTTCTTCAATTCAGGTTGAACCACAGATTATGATTGACATCAGAGAGGCACAGAGGATTGATCATTATATCCATGAATTGAAGATTAAGGCTACAAAATGGTCAGTCTGATGATTTTATTGTTGCTTCTGATGGGTGTTTGAGATTTTGCGGTAGACTGGTGGTTCCTAACCTGGTTGATTTGTAAGAGACTATTATGAATGAAGCTCATTACAGTCGATATAATGTGCTTCAGGGCGAGAGAAAGATGTATCATGCTTTAAAGTCTCACTATTGGTGGAAAGGAATGAAGAGCTACATTTCTTAGTTTTTTTGCTCGATGTTTGAATTGCCAGCAGGTCAAGGCCGAAAGGATGTGACCTAGTGGATTGTTGCAAAGTTTAGAAGTGCCTCAGTGGAAATGGGAGCACATAGCCATGGACTTTGTGACTCATTTACCTTGATCGAGTAGGGGATGCGATACGATTTGGGTGGTGATTGATAGACTTTCGAAGTCAGCCCATTTCATTCCCTATGATGTGAGGTGTTCGATGAAGAGAATGGCGAAATTGTACGTCGACCATGTGGTTAGACTGCATGGAGTACCTGTTTCGATAGTGTCTGATAGAGATCCAAGGTTCACATCTCGATTCTAGAAGAGTTTGCAAGCAGCTATGGGTTCAAGATTGGCGATGAGTACAACTTATCACCCTCAGATAGATGGCCAATCCGAGAGAATCATTCTGACTTTAGAGGATATGCTGCGAGCAATTGTGATGGATTTCAGTGGTGGCTGGCAGGATTCCTTATCCTTGGTTGAGTTTCTTATAACAACAACTATCAAGTGACTATCGGGATGGCTCCATTTGAAGCGTTGTATGATCGCAAGTGTAGATCTTCGATCTGTTGGGAAGAAGTTGGTGAGAAACAGCTTTCGACCCCTAAGTTTGTACAGCATATGAGAGACCAGATTTCATCAATTCGAAGCAGGATGAAAGCTGCACAATATCGATTCACTAGCTATGCTAATAAGAGGCGCAGACCGTTAGAGTTTGAGGTTGGAGATCGAGTTTTCTCAAGATTTCTCGTTTCAAAAGTGTTATGAGGTTCAGGTTCAAGGGCAAATTATCTCCTAGATTTGTTGGTCCTTTTGAGATTGTTGAAAGGATTGGACGATTGGCTTATAGATTGCAACTGCCTGATGAGTTAGCAACGATACATGATGTTTTTCATGTGTCAATGTTGAGGAAATATGAGGCAGATCCGTACCATGTGCTGAGGACTGATGAAGTTGAGCTAGATTCTGCCTTGAGCTATGTTGAATATCCAGTGCAGATTCTGGATAGGAAGGAGAAGCAGTTGAGGAATAATATTATTCCGTTGGTGATGGTACAATGAGTAAGCATGGCCGAGAAGAAGCTACCTAGAAAGTGGAAGAGAAGATGAGACAAGAGTGGCCTCATCTGTTTGAACTTTGACAATGACAATTCCAGGTAATTTCTGGCTTTTGCTTCATGTTTTGGTAGATGCTATGTGCCTTGGATTTGTGGTTTCAGTTGAGTTGCGCTGGTTAGTTCCTGTGTTTTGTTGTTTTCTGTCCTGTGTTGGCTTTGCTTTTCGAGGACGAAATCTCTTAAGGTGGGGAGAATGTGAGGATCGAGATTCGATAATTAGTGATTAATCGGATTTGGTTAACGATTAGCCACGACAGGCGTGATTATCGAATTTTAGATTTGATAATTTTGATCGAATATGGTTGGTGATTTTTCAGATTTGACAAAGAGTTGTTCAGATTTGAATCGCTGGTTCCTATCCAGTGAAATCTGCACCGAATTTGGAGTTGTTTTGCTTCGTTTTTCTATTGGGAGCTGAATTCTGGAAGAATTCAGATTTTAGGTATCCTGGAGTCTCAGATATGAGTATTCAGATGTGAAGCTAGCGAGAGGAATCTGTTAGCGGGTGAACGCTAGTGTGAGAGTCAACGAGGAGAGGACACGTGTTAGTCAACGATGCTGGGTTGACTGGTGTAGTTAGCGTTATTCAGATCCGAGTGAGTGTGAGCAGATGTGAGCGCTAGGATCTGCTTCAGCTGTGAGCCAGTGCTACGCTGTTTTGATTTGTTGTGCGCGTAGCGTTGAGAACTCAGATTTGAGTGAGCGCTGAATTCAGATTCGAGGACTTGTGCCTTAGCACTAGGATCTGTTGCTGAGATCTGATTATGTCGGTGTTGACCTTCACTGTAGATTTTGATTCAAGGATTTAAATACAATTTATGATTAATACTTAGCGTATTTTTGAACCCGATATTTCCCTATCGTCTTCCCTGATAACCCCGAAACCCTTACTGTTCACCGAGCACTATTTATCCGAATTACCGTCGATTTCCGCCGTTGTTTGGAGCTCGACTGGTGACGCTGAGCTCGTCTTACTTATTTCTTTCGATTAATATCAGTATGGAGTTGTAGATCGACGCGTAGGAGGAGCGCAAAGGATTTACAATGTTCGAATATTTTCGCGACAGTTGACCCGAGAGTTCTTTAGTTTGCTTGAGCTTCTGGGTAAGTGATTTCATACCGTTTCTAGCTTAGTTCTAATTATTAGAGCCTGTGTTGAGTGGTAGAACCAGATTTGAGTTCTGACCATGGGCAGTAAGTTGTAGGAGTTTGGATTTGAGCTAAGTTATGAGATGCCATGACAGATTTGAGATCCCATGCAGTTCTTGTTGTGGTTGCTGAGATTAGCAAGGAAACAAATTTGAGAAGACTGAGGTTGCCATGCTCTGGTGAGATCTGTTGAGGTAGAATATGAGATTTGAGGTACGAATTGAGCTTCTGTTAACAGCTTTGGGCATAAGATTGTTGGTATTTTGAGGCATGATTTGTGTTCTGTGAATTCTGTGCTTTACGTGAACAGATTTGGCTCACTGGTTGATTTATATGTTCTGTTACGTGAATTATGCATGTTTAAATCAGATTTGAATTTATTGGCATTCATGCATACATCTTGAGCCTAATTGATTGATTGATTACCGTTTGAGAGCCACATTGTGACCGGCCGAAAGGTGTGTCGCGTCTGAAAGGCACAATGCTATCATCTGAGTGGTGACCGACTGAGTTGTCGTGTCTGAATACCATCGAGCTGTGAAGGGTAATTGAGTGGCCAGCCCTGAATATCACGGACCTATGATTTCCACCAGCTGATTGGCTGTGCGTGGTATAGAGGCTCACCTGGTTTTCCAGCTGACTTGTTGGCCTAGATGACCGATTCCTAGACAGCCCTCATGCATTTCATCTTTTGAGATACTGCATGTTTATGATCTGCTGTTACTTAGTGCTCTTCGTACTGAGGTTTGACCTCGTATTCTTTTCCTGCTTTTGTGTTTCTTGGGTCTGAGTTGCCCATTGTAGGAGTTGCAGGTAAATCGTGACTCAGCGATACCAGTGTTAGAGTAGATGCCCAACTAGCCAACTTGTGGCGTGTGGGTTTATAGACTCTTGTATATGACAATCTTTATATATGATATTCGCATTTATTTATGGCATTCTTTACTTTCATTGTGTTGTATGATGATTAACAATTGCGTTGAGTAAAGACCTAGAATGCACTATAGTGTATGTTAGATGTGATAGTGGGTATGACGGCTATCATGAAACACATCTAATAGTCACTGTGTATTCTGATTATATCTGATATTCGCATTTATTTATGGCACTCTTTACTTTCATTGTGTTGTATGATGATTAACAATTGCGTTGAGTAAAGACCTAGAATGCACCATAGTGTGTGTTAGATGTGATAGTGGGTATGACGGCTATCATGAAACACATCTAATAGTCA
>KQ996582.1:0-12711 GCA_001598015.1 Dorcoceras hygrometricum | reverse complement strand
TGTTGTTGCCACCAGATTTGTCCTCCTTACATGATGTGTTTCATGTTTCGATGTTGAGGAAATATGAGCCAGATCCCTCGCATGTGTTGAGAACTGACGAGGTTGAGTTAGATCGGACTTTGAGCTATGTGGAATATCCCTTGCAGATCTTGGATAGAAAAGAGAAATAGCTGAGGAATAAGACCATTCCTTTAGTGATGGTTCAGTGAAGCAAGCACGGTAGAGAAGAAGCTACGTGGGAACTAGAAGATAAGATGTAGCGTGAGTGGCCGCCTCTTTTTGAGTAGATGTTGCTTTTGTTCCAGTAGTTGGTTGCTTGTGTTTCTTTTCCCCAGTTATCTTGAACTCTTGTTTTGGTTTGATTGATTTCGAGGACGAAATCATGTTTTAGTGGGGGAGAGATGTGAGACCCGAAAGCTGATAAGATTAATTGAGTTAATTAATTGGGTTTTATTGAGATCAGCTTTGCGTTGATGAGCTTGGAGAAGCTATCGGGTTTTGTTTTAGCCCTTAGAACAGTTCTGGAGAAATTGAGTTTGGCGCAGAATCTGTTCTGCAGTTAGCGGGTCATCGCTGAATGTTAGCGTTCAGCATTGGTGACGTCAGCAGTTGTAGTGAGATCTGTTGTCGTTAGTGTTCAGTGGCGAGATAGCGTGCTTTCAGTAGCGGGTGCTAGTACGTCGTCGTTTGGATTAGTTGGAATGACAGAATTTTGGATTGGCGAAGAAGACTCAGCTGTGAGTTGCGTTAGCGTCAGCTGTGTGAGAGATCTGTTGTTGCGTTGCGAACAGATGTTGGTTAGTGTTCAGCAGTGAGTAGCGGGTGACGTGTCCAGTTGCGACAGTAATTCTCTGCGACGTCGTTTGAGTTAGTAGCGATCGCTGTTTTGGCGTAGAGTGAGATCTGTTGCAACATCTTTTTGCGAGCGAGAATACCATTTGCGATAGATTAAGTGTGGTGGATACTGTTTCTTCAGCTGTGAGCATCTTTGGCTTATATTAGAGGACTTGGTCTTCGATTTGAGTATCCAGTTTCCATACATAGAATATTTCTCGATTGCCAATTTCTGTCGCGATACCCTAGCTATTGTTCACCGAACATTATCTTCTTCGATTGCCGGCGGTAGACAGATCCGACGAGAGTGAGAGTGCTAGCGTTGTGCTCCTCTTGCTGAGACGCTTCATTTGGATATTGTTTTCGAACGTTTTCTTGAAGCTGGTGAGGTTTGCGAAGACATCTCCCTTGTGTAGTCTGTTAGCATAAGCGTCGGATTTTGCTCCTAGCTTGTTGGGGTAAGTAAAGTTCCTGCCTTTGAGCTTTGTTTAGAGCTTTCTGTTGACTTAGAGAGGTAGGATTAGCGCTGGTGGAGTTTGTAACTCCCAGTTGCTGTTTTCTGTGCTTCGGTCCCTGAGGTATTGTGTGTTAACGTTGAGCAGGTGGTGGATCTGTGTGCTCGGGACGTCATTGTGGCAATCTGCTGTGGTAATTGTAGTAATTGTTGCACAGAGAATTGAGGTACGGATGTGAGCTTGTTTACAGCTTAGGATTGGGTCATGGATTATGTGCTTTGATGTGTATGCTCTGTGCTGTTATCGTTTGTGTCTTGTTATGATATCAGCTATTGCATTTGCATACACACATTATCCTGTTGAGCTCTATTTTGCTAGCTGTGCCTGTTTTGTTGATTTGAGAGTACCAGGATGTTAGCCTCTATGAGTGGAGTGGGTAGCTCCCACATCTCATGAGTGGGCAACAGCAGGTGGAGCTGTCTGTTTAGCATCTGGTATGGTGTACTAGAGATGAGTGGGTAGCTCCCATGTTCTCAATATACCCGTGGCCACTGAATATATTCCATTTGATCAGATCTTGCTGTTGAGCTGTTTTTGAGATCCTTTGGCTCCCTGCTTTCGGTTGTAGCCTTGATCCCTTGCATAGAATTTGCATATTTATCTGTTTCTTTCCTTATGCTGTGTGTATTGCTCTCCGTACTGGGGTTTGACCCCGATGTCCCTATGGGCTTGTGTATTGTTGCCTGTATGCGCTTTCAGGTTTCCCAGGTTTCTCTGCTGGTCGTGGCTTTGACCCAGCTGGAGGTGCCCCAGGAGGTGGATACAGTGTCCCAGTTAGCGTATAGCATATACGTACTAGTACTGATAGCCGGAGAATGCCCTCTGCTTGTGGGATTCAGTTGTATGCTGTAGTACTTGTATTTGTTTAAGTGTTGTACTGTTGTATTGTGTGTTTGTAAACTGGGATATTTTAAATATGGTTGTATTTTAAATTATATGTTTTAAACCGTCAGGCCTAAAGCGAAAATTTTAAGCCACTTTTTGTATGCTTCCGCTATTGTTTTGCGTGGTTTAACTCTGAGTAGAGCACGAGGCCTGACATCAGCGGATCCCAACAAGGTGTAGGCTGGGGTAAACTGAGCGTGCCCTACGAATGTCTCTGAAATTCGTAGTTTATTGGGGTTGGCTGGCTATTACCTATCATTTATTGACGAATTCTCTAAGATAGCCAGGCTTATGACTCTGTTTACCCAGAAGGATCGGATTTCGTTTGGATAGAGAAGTGTGAGTTGAGTTTTCTAATTCTGAAGGAAAAGTCGACTACAGCTTCAGTTTTGGCGTTCCCTGCAGATTCAGGTGGTTTTGTGGTGTGTTCTAATGCTTTGTTGACTGAGATGTGTTTTTATGCAGAATGAACGAGTGACTTCTCGATAGTTAAAACTTCATGAGACTCTTTACCCAGTTCATGATTTGGAGTTGGATGCCATTTTTTTTACGTTGAAGATTTGTAGCCACTATCTTTATGCGAGCATTTTGTAGTGTACACAGACCACCAAAGCCTGCAGTACATCTTCACACAGTCCGATCTAAACAAGAGACAGCGTAGGTGGATGGAGTTGCTCAAGGACTTTGATTGCGAGATTCAGTATTAGTCAGTGTTAGATTTGTGTAACATATCATATCATTTTGATGAACACAAAACTTGTTATTTTGCATCTAACAGCTAACGTGAGTATGTAGGCTAAGCTGAAAGTAGATTAGACCAGAGTCAAGCTGAAGAGCTACGCAGTTTAAGCGAAGAAATGAGCACAGCTGAAAACAATCAGATCAGATGGAGATTCGTATAAGATCATTTCAGAGAAATTCAGTTCAGAGATCAAGAGTATTACAGCTAAGAACATATTAGAGAGAAGCATATCAGCTTAGAGCAGAGTAGTTCAGATTACAGCCTAGAGCAGTTCAGATGAGAGCTGAACAAACTAAGACATTGACTAGATCAGCTCAGAAGGTCTATGCTGTAACAGCAGAGCAAGATCAGCTTAGACCAGATCAGCTCAGAGGAGAACAAATAAGATATTCATATCAGAGTAGAATCAGCACAGAATTGATCAGCTTGGAACGGAGCAAGATCAGCTTAGATGAAGAAGCACAGAAATAAATCAGAGTAAAACAAAGAAGAACGAAACAACTTAGAGTAGAACATAGATGAACGAAGCAACTTAGAGCAAGAACAGCTTAGAGGAAGCTTCATAGAGGACCAGCTGATAGACAATCAGCTAAAAGGAGATCAGCTGAGAAGCGATCAGGTAAGAGGAAGAAAAAGAAGAAGCACGGTTGAGTTAAAGAGCATATCAGAACAAGTCTCAGATTAAAACAGCTCAGAGGTAATCAGCTCAGATCAAGTCAGATTAGACGAGCAAAACATTTTGAACATGAGCCTATGCGAAGACTAATTAAAGAAGTTCAAACTGATTTGCTTCGATATGTCAATATCAGGTTCAGAACAAGTACAAAGAACATTAATGGTGTCACCTACCTATGTACGATGAAAGGACAACAAGAACACAATGTCAGAAACTTCATAGAAGTTTTTCAATGACTAGGAGATTGTGTCCAAAGGTAAAGTAAGTGTTAATCTTAAAATTTACTACGTTTTGATGATAACAAATAATAACTCTGTGAGACCTAAAAGATTAATGGAGTAATTAAGTTAATTAATCTGGTTAGAATAGATCAGATCTGGTGTAAGCAGACCTGGT
Source organism: Dorcoceras hygrometricum (assembly GCA_001598015.1). Taxonomy (NCBI): domain Eukaryota; kingdom Viridiplantae; phylum Streptophyta; class Magnoliopsida; order Lamiales; family Gesneriaceae; genus Dorcoceras; species Dorcoceras hygrometricum. Next base: position 8,663 of record KQ996582.1, on the reverse strand, counting down.
ATGGACCAGCTTTGAGTTGGTATGCTTGGTGAAGTAATCGGGTCAGTATAAGTCCTTGGAACAACTCTGGATTGATTTGAAGGTACTGCGTGATAGTGATTAGATTTGAGAGTTGGTTTGTATTGGTTGGTAACGTCGGTGTTAGTGCTGGTTGATGGTAGTCTGTGTTGGTAGTCAAATCTGGTTGTCGCAAGCCATTCTGGGTACGCTAGTTGAATGTTCTGAGCGGGTAGCGAAGCGACGTCGTTTGGAAGAAACCAGATTTGAGATGCGCAAGTTGCTAGTACTGTGCTGACCGGCCCGGTTCATGGTTTTGGTGTAGATCGGTGCGGTTCATGGCTTTCAGATTTGGCTGGTCTACGTATGTGAGATCTGAGTGTTCTGGTTTGGAGTGATGCGACGCCTTTTAGCGATAGCAGATTTGGTGCTAGCGAGATGACGTGTACCAGTTCGGATAGTGGACTTCTGTGCGACGTCGTTTGGAGGAGTTCAAATCTATTTTGGGGTAAGGTCCAATTCTGGAGGAGTACTCAGATCTGAGTTGGTGTCAGATGTGAGCCTCGAGATTGTCGATGGCTACTATTCACCAGACTTGGGAAGATTTGAGTTATTTAATAGAGGACCTTGACCATTCGTAAGACACATCTTTCCCGACACTTAGAATATTTTCCCATGAGTTTACCCTGTCGTGATTTCCTAGTTACTGTTCACCAAACCTTATCTTCTCTGATTCCCGGCGGTAGAAGGCGTAGCTTGGAGCAAGGGTGGTAGCGTTGGACTCCTCTTGCCATGACCGTTCTCTCTATACCACTTTCTAAGGCTTTGGATAGCTAGAAGAGGAAAGCGAAGAAGCTACAGTGTGTCGTTGGTTCGCGCTCTGGCTGATTTGTTCTTCTGTTCATGTAGTGCTTTCGAGTAAGTGTTAGATCCTACATTGTGCTCCGTTTAGAGCTATCTATCGTGCTAGAAGGGTAGGATAGAGCTAGTTGAGCTCGTAGCTCCCAGTTAATGTTTCTGTGCTTTAATTCCCTGAGCTAGTATTGTTGTTGGCTTAGCAGGTTTCAGATCTGAGTTGTTTGAGATCCCTGTTGTGGTAATTGTAGCTCAGAAAGCTAAGGTACGGATTTGAGCGTGTTTACAACTTTGGGATAGGCATGGATATATGTGTATGTCTGTTGGTATGTTGTGCAGTGTATGCTATTGAGATCACGCATTTCACTTTTGAGATCAGATCTTGTTAGCCGTTCCTTGTATGCTAATCTGTGAGTACCAGGATGCTTGTACTGAGGACGAGCGGCAATACCGTGCTCCTCATCTCCCTGTTGGGTTGTTGTTAGAAGCTATGAGCCGAGTGGATAGCTACCACATCTCATGAGTTGGGAAACAGTAGGTTGAGTGATCTGTTATGCATCTAGTACAGTGTTATGAAACGAATGGTTAGCTACCATGCTCTCACACACATCGTGGCCACTATCTTCCATTTGATTTGTATCAGTTGTTGAGCTGTTCTTGAGTTCCTTTGTGAGACCCGAAAGCTGATGAGATTAATTTCGTAAATTAATCGGGTTTTGTTGAGATCAGCTTTGAGTTGATATGCTTAGAGAAGCTATCGAGTTTTGGTTTCAGGATCCGTAGTTAGCGCAATTATCGCTAGATGTTGGCATTCAGCAGTGCTGACGTCAGCAGCTGTCTCTGAGTAGTTGTATTCAGCAGTTGTAACCAGATCAGCAGTCGCTGAGCAGTAGAGAGTGCGTTATGTGAGTGGTTCTACGTCGTTGTTTGGATTAGTTGGAACGACAGCGTTTCGATGTAGCGCTAGGACTCAGCTGTGGGTTGTGCACGTATCCAACTGCTGACTGAGGGATCAGCTGTTGAGTGAGCTATCAGCTGTTGGTTAGTTGTTCAGCAGTACGTAGCAGGTGACGTGTCCCTTTGCGACGTCGTTTGATTTAGTTGAGAGTGATATCGACGTAAGGATTTAGCTGATGCGAGATTCAGCTGTTGGTTGAGATATCAGTTGCGATAGCTGAAGTTGTCGGTGGATCTGTTTTCTAGTTAGTCAGTTGTGACTATAAGTAGAGGAGTTGGTCCTTGCGTTCAATTATTTTTTCCCCGACACTTAGAAATATTTCCCGTGAACCTTATCTTGTCGCGATACCCTAGTTAGTTCACAGTAATCTTCTTCGTTTCAATTTCCGTCGGTAGATAGCTCCGACGAGAGCGAGAGTGGTAGCGTTGGACTCCTCTTGCTAAGGCGTCTCGTCTCATACCCTCTTCGTAGGCAGTGGAGGAGCTGGAAGAGGATCACAGAGACATCTCCTTTCTCTAGTCTGTTAGCATAAGCGTCGGATTTCGCATCCGATCCCAGCTTTTTGGGGTAAGTAAAGATTCTGCCATTAAGCTTTGTTAGAGCTTTTTGTGGTGATAGTAAGGTAGAATTAGCACTAGTGGAGTCGTAGCTCCCAGCTGCTATGGTTCTGAGTTGCAGGCCTTGAGCAATTGTTTGTATTGGCTTAGCAGGTGGTGGATCTGCGGTTCTAGGACTGCCATTGTGGCAATCTGCATGGGCTAGGTATAATTCAGAAGTTAAGGTACGGATGTTAAGCTTTGTTACAACTACTGGATGAGCGTAGATTATATGCTTTGAAGTGTATGCTCTTTGCTGTTATTATTGTGCATGTTTATAATATCATCTGTTGCATTTTCATACAAGCATATTCAGCCGTTGGGCTCTGTTTCGCTAGCTATGCCTTGTATTTGATCTGAGCGTACCAGGATGCTGGGCTTAAGGACGAGCGGGTAACTCCCATATACCTTAAAGCTGGAGGCGCGCGGGTAACTCCCGTCCCTCATCTCCCAGCTGGGAATGTTAGCTACTATGGGCGGAGTGGGTAGCTCCCACACTCATGAGTGGACAACAGCAGGTTGAGCTATTGTTGCATCTGGTGCAGTATACGTGAGACGAGTGGGTAGCTCCCATATACTCAGTATACATTCTGTATATTATGTACTAGTGCTGTCAGCCGGGGAATGCCCTGTGCTTTAGTTTTAATTCAGCTGTAGCGTTGCCAGCTGTTGTATTGTTGCTAGTATTTGTATTGCTGTACTGTTGTATTTCGAAATGTAAACTGGGATTATTTTAAGTATTGTGTTATTTTAAATTATTTGTTTTAACCCGTCAGGCCAAGCAAAAAATTTTAGCCACTTTTTATTGCTTTCGCTATGTTTTGCGTGGTTTATCTCTGAGTTGTGCACGAGGCCTAACATCCTTTGGCTCCCTGCTTTGATTGTAGACTGCTGTTGTTGCATTCTACTGCTCTCATGCATAGCACGTGCATCTATTTCTGTTGCTATCTATATGTTGTTCTATGTTGCTCTCCGTACTGTGGTTTGACCCCTGTCCCTTTGGGGCTGGTTGTTTGGTTGTCTGTGTGTTGTACAGGTTACCCAGGTTTATCAGATGGTCGTGGAGATGACTCAGCTAGTGGTGCCCCGAGACGTGGATAGAGTGTCCAAGTTATGTATATTATTTATGTACGTATAGAGCCGTCGTCGGGAATGTCCCGTGGTGATGTGATGTTCTATTGCTATTTAGGATGTATCCTACTAGGGAGTCTCTCTATGCTTGATGTTTTCTTGTTGGTTGGTTTTCGGTTGTTGTAAAACCAATATGTTGAGTATCAGTGTATTTTTAAATTATTTTTTGTAAGTCTGGCCAAAGCGAAAAATTTTAGCCACTTTTATTGCTTCCGCGGTTATCTTTTGCGTGGTTTATCTCTGTTTGTGCATCGGGCCTGACAAACTCAGTTCAAACAGAATAGAACTGAATAAGTTTTCGTTAAGAAGAGATAACTAGAAAACAACTTAGGATCAGTTATCAGTTTTGTATAAGTATTTCAGATCAGAGCTCAGTATTCAGTTTAGAGAAGAATTAAGCCCAAGCGCAGTGCAGATCAGTTCATAGCTTCTCAGATCATATCAGAGTGTAACATATCAGAGGGTAGCTTCAAAGAAGATCAAATACCTTATAGCAAGGTCACCTCTCAGTACAATTCAGATCTCGCATTCGGCTTACAGCTCTCAGCTCTCGCAGTCATCATGTTAGAGCTTTAGGTTTCAAAATTCATCCAAACCATGGTCTAGAGCTTATCAGAAGAGCGAAGAGATAACTTAGACGATCATTTATGAAGATCAGCACCAGTTATAGCATAATGGACAGAGTGACTTTTGAGACATTCGAAGGTTTCTTCTTTTGGTTAAAAAGTAACTGGGTTCTATAGACAGAGTCAAACCTCAAAAGAAGCATTTATTGCGGCGTACCTTCATCCTGGATTAACGAGGATAGTGTCCACTGGCTCATTTAATGACCGTTGGAGAAAATGAGCATAAATAGATGACGACTTGTAGCGTGTAGAAGTTACAAAATCACACCAAGTTTTCGATACGAAACCATGCTTACGAAAAAACTCTCGATATCTTTCAAACCAGATTACACATATTCATATACGTTTTCTGTTGCAAAACACTCAGTAGTGTTATTATTTCTTTTAAGATAAAAAATAGAGTGTGTGGGAGCTTTCCATGCTTAGGCAACATAGAGAGATCATTTTCGTTTGTATTTTTACATTTTGAGTGTGTAATAGTTTGGTGTTGCTAGGAGTTCACTCAGTTGTGGCTGCAGTGATTGGTTTTATAGGAGTTGTAATAATGAAATTCTTCTACTGGAATAATTCCTGCACAAGGAAGAATGGGAGACGTAGGAGTTTCAGCTCCGAACATCCAGAAACAAAATCTTGAAATCTAGCTTTTACTTATTTAAGTTTATTATCTATTCACCGCACAAATATTTTTGTTACTCAAGAAAACAGATTACGCCGAAACTCTCTGAGATGATAACAAAGCTCTGAGTTAAGCCGCAAGCTTGTAAAATAATTTCAAAAAGAGTTTTTCTTAAAGTCGAAAGGAGTTCATTCACCCCTGCCCCCATCTAAACTACTGAGCCTATATTTTAACTCTTTTCAATTCCAACATGTTGTATCAGAGCCGTTGTCTCAGTGTCTGAACAGTTGTGTTATTTAAAATCATTAAATATGTCTATCTCTCACAAAAAATTTCCTATTTTTTTCCAGAGAAGAGTATGATGATTGGAAGATAAGAATGCAAGCTCACCTGGCAGCTCATGATGATAGTATGTGGTTCGTTCCGATGGCCCAATAAAGATTATGAAGACAAATACAGTTGTAGCCATCACTGCTGGTGCAACACAGTGGGTAAAAAAAGCCCAGAATGGAGTGGAACTCCGATGATAAAAAGAAGGCGAATTTAGATAATGTGGCGAAGGATATTCTGTACAAGACACTGGAATATGTTCAGTAAAATAAAGACCTGCGCCACCGTGAAAGAAATATGGGAGAATTTGATCCAAATCTGCGAAGGGAATGAGCAAACAAAGGAGAACAAGCTTACAATTGCTCGGCAGAAGTATGAGACAGTGAAGATGAAGCTCGGAGAGACGATGACTGAGTTTGATGAGAGGAACAACTCAGTAGTGATCGAGCTCATTAGTCTTGGAAAATAATACAGTAATAGGGATCTAGCCCTAAGGTCATGAGAGTTCTTCCCAAGGATTGGGACGTAAAGACGATGTTGAGGTGCAATAATTGTCCCTGATAGGTAGAGCGATCGAAACATGGCGCTTGTGTTTTATGAATGTTCTTCAATTTAGTAGTTGTAATATCAGAATTTGATAACGGTGTAATCGGTAGTTGCTAGTTGAATCGTTATGAAGTTTGGTTTGATAGGCAACGGCTGATAGCATAGTTGTTGTTTTGATGTTACATATACCCAGTTTTATTCTAGCAGTTGCATTTCCTTGTTAAAATCCAGCAGCTGCGTTGTTTTCATAAATTCAGCTGATGCACTGTTCATCAGCAGGTGCATGGTTGTTATTAAAATCCAGTAGATGCACTGTTCATCAGCAGATGCATTTTATTGTCAAATTTCAGCAGTTGCAATAATTGTTTCCAAAGTACTGTTCATTGCGACTGGTTATTCATTGCAGCTGGTATTAGTGTAGCGACTGGTACTGTTCATTGCGTCTAGTTTTATAAATGTTAGCGCTTTTCTTGCGACTGGTCATTTAACCTTTTTACTTACGACTGGTTGATGCACTAACGAAGTCGTTCCCTTAAGTTATAAAATATCAGCAGATAGTCTTACGTCATCATATCTGTCACTTACTTCAACGACATCGTTTCATTTAATACGTTGTTTTAGTAAAAGATCTTGCAGCTGGTTTCTGTTCATTCCAGCTGGTTTCTTTTAGCGATATTTGCGAACAGTAGAAATCTGTTTTGTTTCATAAGTACTGTTCCATTTTCTTACGACTGATTCATATTCCTTGCGACTGGTTTCTCTTGCGACTGGTCTCATTTCAATGTTATGTTTCCTAAAGACGAATTCGATACTCAGTAAAGTTTTAAAAATGGGAAGCTAGAGTTTTAAATGACGGAACCCGATGATGTTTAGAAATTTCAAAGAAAGAAAGGATGTTAATGGAACAAAGTTTATTTTAAGCATATGGCATAGATAGTTGACGGTCACCAAGGAGAAGGGTGAGCAGTTGTCTAGATGTCGACTGCCCTTTCATATGAGCTATATGCTAAAACTGATATCGGAAGTCATTTTGATCAAAGTGCAACACGGACCATGAGGAGCTTATATGCCATAAATCTAAAGAAAAGAATTGATGTTGAGATTTGGGTTATTATCCCCTGTCTCCAAGTTTATGAAATGTTTATGAAATAAAATGATGATGATCATTAATATTCCTTTAACTTATGTATAGATCAGAAGTCCGCCTGCGTATTTGAACTTGTTATTATTCAGGTTTTACTTGCTGAGCCTTTAGGCTCACTAGCTTTTAAAATGGTGCATCAGAGCATTGTTTTTAAATTATTTAGCATGTTCTGATATATGTATGTGGTGGATTACGGGCTATAGAATATATAATGGCAGGAAGAGGAAGAACTAGACAAAGTATTCCTTTAGAAGAAACTGATAGTGATAATAATGCTATATCACACCACTATTAAGACTGCTGGTAGAACAAAATAACAGAGGCAATGGCCAATCTTCCAGTAGCAGGGGACCTAGTAATGATGATCCCCAAGAGAAGTTCAGATGACAGAAACCCAAGGAATTTAGTGGTACTACTGATCCACTAGTTGCAGAGAGCTAGATTAAATCCATGGAGGTTATCTTCGAGTATCTCCAAATGTCTGATTTAGATAGGCCAAGGTGCGCTATCTACATGTTAAGGGAAGATGCGATGATTTGGTGGGAAGGAGCCAAGTTGTCTGTGGATCTGCTGAATCTCACATGGGCAGATTTCAAACAAGTATTCTATGAACAATACTTCACGGCTGGAAAGAGGTCTGAGTTGAAGAGGGAATTCTTGACCCTCAAACAAGGGAGTTTAACCGTACATGAGTATGTGCGGAATTTTGAAAGAGGGTGCTATTTTGTGGCATTGATAGGAAGTGACCCAGAAGAGAAATTGAGTCACTTTGTAGAAGGATTAAAGCCGATGTTCAAAATGAATGTTAGGTTATCTGTGCCAAGAGCTTATAGAGAAACAGTGGATAGAGCCCTGCAAATTGAAAGATATTGGAAAGATGTTGATGAAGAAAGGCAGCAGAAGCGACAATCCTTTCAGCAAAAGGACCAGAGGCCGTTCAAGAAGCAGAACAAGAACCAGCAGAGGCCTCAAGAGCAAAAGCCTCTATTAATCCAACCTATTAGCTCTGTTCCTGCTGGTAATATTAGAACAGAATGTCCTAAATGCCATAAGAATCATCTGGGGCAATGCAGACTTGGACAAAACCTCTGCTATAAATGTGGAATGCCTGGACAAATTTTGAAAAATTGTCCAAAGCTCAAGCAACTGGTGACCAGCAGAGCCTTTGTCATGACAGCTGAACAAGATCCTCCAGACTCGACAGTAGTCACAGAATAGATTCAGGAGCTACGCATTCATTTATTGACTTTAAACTACGAACAGTAGTTGTTAACCCACCAGGAAAAGATTCATTCCAGTTTTTGACAAAACATGTTAGTAAAGTACCTTTAATTTTATCATCCTTAGTAGCAGCTGATAGACCCCAACTGACAGACGTGGAGATAGTAAATGAGTTTCCTGAGATTTTTCCAGAAGATATCCAGGGATTACCACCGGACAGGGAGTTAGAGTTTTCAATTGATCTAATTCCAGGAGCTGCTCCAGTATCTAGACCACCATATCGATTAGCTCCATTAGAAATGAAAGAATTGAAAGAACAAATACAAGATCTGTTGTAAAAAGGGTTTATTAGACCAAGTACTTCCCCCTGGGGAGCCCCTGTTTTATTCGTTAAGAAAAAGGATGGAAGTATGAGGTTATGTATAGATTACCTGGAGTTGAACAAATTGACAATTAAGAATAAGTATCCATTACCCAGGATAGAAGATCTATTCGACCAGTTGAGAGGGTCAGTAGTGTTTTCTAAGATCGACTTGAGGTCGGGATACCATCAACTGAAAATTAAGGCATCTGATGTTTATAAGACAGCCTTTAGAACTAGGTATGGCCATTATGAATTCCTAGTTATGCCCTTTGGACTTAC
>KQ996581.1:2985-26684 GCA_001598015.1 Dorcoceras hygrometricum | reverse complement strand
CCGCTGTTGAGGGGCAAAACGGTCATTTTGCACTGGGGTTCTGAAAAATGGTTTTTCAGATCATAGTATTCAGTTTTGGAAACTGAGTCGATTGGTCCGATCTGATCGGTGATCGGAGTTATGATGAAGTCACGGTGATAGGGATGAACCGAATGTTCATACGTTGGACCCGGGCCCGTTGGGCCGGTCCAAGTTTATCACTAGTCTATTTAATTAGAATTAAGGCTTTAATCATGACATGAGATACAACAACCCTAACCCTAGAGCTCCTAAGTGCGCCGCCCCCTTCCTCTCCCAAAAGCCGCCGCCGCCGTCGGCCTCCACCGCCGCCGCCGCTAATTGATAGGACTTGCTCCGATCAGTTTTTCGAGGAGAATCCGTCCGCGCTGATCTCTTCAGGCCTTCTAGTGCAGGTTGATGAAGGAGTCTCCCTTCCGGTCGTGGACCTGATTGACGAATCTACAGCCGCCTACCGTGAAGCACCGGTCTTCTTGTAATTCCGGTTGGAGCCAGGCGCAAGTCGCCAGCAAGGTAATACCCCGAGAAACACCCTATGAATGGTTCATATTGTGTTATTATTGAATTGTATTGAACGTTTCCCGGCCTAATTTTTTTCTTCCGCTGCCTCGCCGGGAGACGGGATCCAGATCCGCCATGGTTTCCCATCAGTGGTATCAGAGCTATGGCTCGGATCCTTCAATACAGTAGTGCCATATTGCATCAGATCTCGGTTTTTAAAATCGAAACAAAAAAAACTTTTTTTTTTAAAATGACCGGCCGGCCGCCGCCTCGCGCGGCTGCCCATTCGGCGGGAGGCACCGCTGTTGGCGCTGCCAGGCCACGCATCATGCGGCCAGCCTCGCGCAAGCGTTGTGCGGAGGCGCGCGGCCGATGCCGCACTTGATGCGGCGTGCGTGCGGCTGCTGCCGCACGCGATTTGTTGGCGGCGGCCGCCGCCGTTCGGCGTGTCTCCCGGCAGCGTGCAACGGCTGATTTTTTCTTCTAGGTATGTTCGCGCCTGTCGCGGGCAGTCCGTGAAGTTTTCGGGCCGATATTCGATATCGGGCCCATTTTGGTCGATTTTGAAATTTTGAGATTTTTGGGCCTAAAATTGTTTTTAAGCCCAAATTGATGCAATTAAATTGCAAAATACGATTTTAATTTTAGAATATGATTTTATAAATTAAATATGATTTTGTTGATTAAAATTTGATTTTATCGACAACATACGATTTTATTTATAAAATGCGATTTCGTAATTAAAATATGATTTTGTGGATAAATAATTTGATTATTTTAATTTATGCATGTTAATAAGATTATCTGCGTGATTGGGATGATCGAGAGCCGTGCCCAATATGTTAGGTGTATGCGATAGGTTTTTGTGATTCGGTTTGTAAGTATTATTGATTATCATTTTAAGTGGGCCTGTTTGTGGCCCGTTCCCACCCCTTGAAAATGTATCCCTTATATATCATGGTATATTTAAATGTAAATTACTAGATTTAGTGGGAGGACATCCTAAGACGGTGGACAATGACGATCAAGGATATTGAAGACCGAAGATCTGTAAAACCGGAAGCATTATAATAGGATTGCATTGCATGTTGCATTACCCCTAGGATTGGACCCAGGTCCGTGGCTGACAACCACGGACCACATAGCTCTCGCGATCGATCATCCCAATATTTATATATGTGATATATAGTTAGTTGAATCCGCATGTTTTAAATTTGATTTAAAATATCTGCATGAGACCAAATTTTTCAAAATAAAATCCCTCGTTTTAAATATGATTTAAAACTTATATCAAGATAAAAGTTTATTCGATAAACTAAGGGAATTTAAATTTGTTTAAATCTCCCTACCTTCCATCAACAATGGGTGTACGTCGATGCTACCCGTATACATGGCCCGACTCATATTATTGAGGGGGTCATGTATGTCGGAAAGCTGTCCACGCCATTGACAATTGTTGTGAGTCGGTTGGAACTCCCTTTAACGATGGCTCATATTATTAGGGACATTAAGGGGACCGTCCTTCACGACTCAACATTGATGGGTCATCTTGACACGTGATAGTAAACGGCGTCATATTATTGGGCCCTTACTGGACGTGAGGTGAATACATGGAGGTTGCACCGGTTGCAATCGGAAACTACCTTTTGGGGGTCATGGATGGCTGATATTATTCGGGTCCATGATCGCTAGATTGGGCTCCATGTACCCACTAAAGAAACTTGCTTTCTCGATTTCATTAGAGGGTGGTGAAATCGTTAAAATAGTGGGAGGGTAATTCATAAAACTTAACGACCTTGTTTTATGTCTTAGCTTATATATTATATAGTTAGTGATGTATGTCTGCTTTTCTTTTCAGTATTACTGCATTACAAAATGGTTTCGATGAAAAACCCGCTCGCTGCTATACTTGATAGCAACAAGTTCACCGGTCTGAACTACCAAGACTGGCTCCGCAACCTCAACATTTTGTTGGCTTCGGAGAAGTTCCTCTATACGATAGAGAAGTGCCCTCCGGAGGAAACCCCTGCCGATATCAGTCCTGAGGAGCTGATTACGCTTAAACAATGGCGGGACGACGAGCTTAAGACTCGATGCTATGTGATGGCATCGATGTCGAACGAAATGCAACGGCGCTTTGAGAAAACGAAGTATGCTGCTGACATACTTTTTCATCTCAAAGAACTGTACGAGGAGAACTCTCGACATGAGAGGTTCACGGCTGTCAAGGAGCTTATGACGAGCCGCATGTGCGATGGGACTTCGGTCCACGAGCATGGGGTTCGTATGATTGGGCTCGTTGAAAAGCTGTCGGGCCTAGATATCACACTTCCACACGAGATTTCGGTGGATGTACTTCTCCTCTCACTGCCTGCTGCATTCGATCCCTTTGTGATCAACTTCAACATGAACAAGCTGGCAGCCACCCTTGAAGAGGTGGTTAACATGCTTGTAGTATTCGAAGGAATCATAAAGAAGGACAATCCCGTCCTCCTCATGGGCTCTTCTTCCTCTGCGAAGAAGGGGCCCAGACGCAAGGGAAAGAAGCGTTCTACCCCTGCGAAGGAGGAAAAGCCCACTAAGAAGCCAAAGGCAAAGGATTCCAAGCCGAACAAGTCTGAGGATGTTTGCCACCACTGCCACAAGCCTGAGCATTGGAGGAGGAACTGCAAGGAGTACCTCGAGCAGTTGCGAACTGCGAAAGGTATGTTCTATATTGAAATAAATATGTCTCTTAGTTTGACTTCTTGGATACTTGATACCGGATGTGGATCTCATATCTGCAATGATTTGCAGGTGATGACATGAAGCCGACGTCTTAGAGAGGGTGAGACCCACTTGAGGTTTGGCAATGGAGCAAGAGTTGCTGCAGTAGCTATAGGAGATGTTTATTTATTTCTGTCTTCTGATTTTAAGTTGTTATTGAGAAACGTTTTGTTTGTTCCCGAATTAATAAAGAACATTATTTCTGTTTCTATGCTTGATAGTGATGGATATTCTTGTATGTTTGCTAATTCGATTTGCAATATTTACAAGAATGAATGTTTATTTGGTATTGGGGAACGCGAAAACGATTTATACACCTTAAAATTAAAAGACATTCCAACTCGCGATGTCGAAGCACATACAACAACGATTAAAAGGAAACACGATAACTTGAACCCAGCACAACTTTGGCACGCTAGGCTAGGTCATATTTCTCTAAGTAGGATGAACAAGTTAGTTAGGAGTGACATGTTTGATCTGTCAGACATTAACTCCCTACCAACTTGTGAATCTTGTCTTAAGGGAAAGATGACTAAGCAACCCTTCAAGGGCAAGGATGAGCGTGCTCGAGGCCTATTGGATTTGATCCATACTGATGTGTGCGGCACGTTTAGTATTGGTACTAAATATGATCACACATACTTCATCACCTTTACCGACGATTTCTCTAGGTATGGGTACTTGTACTTGATGAAGCACAAGTCTGAATCCTTTGAAAGGTTCAAAGAATTCAAGGCTGAAGTAGAAAATCAATTAGGCAAAAGTATTAAAGCACTTCGATCCGATCGAGGTGGTGAATACTTGAGTGCTGAATTTCAAGACTATTTGAAAGAGAATGGGATTCTCGCACAGTGGACCCCTCCAGCCACACCACAGCTCAATGGTGTAGCAGAGCGTCGTAATCGGACCTTGTTGGACATGGTTCGATCTATGATGAGTTTCACTGAACTTCCTACCTCGTTTTGGGGCTATGCGCTCGAAACGGCGGTAATGTTGTTGAACAATGTCCACACCAAGGCAGTGGATAAGACTCCATATGAGATATGGATGAGCAAACCACCCAAGTACTCATTCATGAGAATTTGGGGATGTCCTGCTTACGTGAAGCAGACAGTGGGAGATAGGCTGGATACGAGATCCATCTTATGCTACTTCATTGGGTATCCAAAGAATTCCATTGGATACTACTGCTACTATCCAAGCGAAAAAAAAGTGTTTGTTTCTAGGAATGCCACCTTTATGGAAAGGGAATTTCTACTTGATAAAAAAGGCAAAATAGTAGAACTCGAAGAGGTTCGAGATCCAATCGAAGTACCAAGTGAATCTCCTGCACCTCCAGAGCCAGTGTCAGAAATGGTCGCACCTAGGAGATCCGAAAGGGTTCCTAGTGCTCCTGAGAGATATGGTTTTCTCCTTGAAGATGATCAAGATGATCAAGTTGTTGGATCTGATCCAAGAACTTTCAAGGAGGCAATTTCCGATGCATATTCTAATTTTTGGCTTGAAGCAATGAAATCTGAGTTAGACTCGATGCATGCTAACCAAGTTTGGACTCTTGTTAATCCTCCCGAAGGAATTGTTCCTATTGGGTGCAAATGGGTATACAAGAGAAAACTTGGGCCTGATGGTAAGGTAATGACCTACAAGGCACGACTGGTAGCGAAAGGTTACACTCAAAGGCAAGGTGTTGACTATGATGAAACCTTCTCGCCAGTCTCAATGTTCAAGTCAATTAGAATCTTACTTGCCACAGCCGCATGGTACGACTATGAGATATGGCAAATGGATGTGAAAACTGCGTTCCTTAATGGAAACATTAAGGAAGAGATCTATATGACGCAGCCTGAGGGTTTCACATCTTTTGGAAGCGAGCATAAGGTATGCAAGCTTCAGAGATCGATCTACGGTCTCAAACAAGCATCGAGGAGTTGGAACCTGAGATTCGATGAAACAATTAAGGAATTTGGTTTCATCAAGAATCCCGAGGAGCCATGTGTATATAAGAAGGTAGTTAAAAGCGCTGTGACATTCCTAATACTTTACGTTGATGACATTCTACTCATTGGAAATGATGTAGGAATGCTGCAGTCAACTAAAGTATGGTTGTCCTAGTAGATTTTCGATGAAGGACTTGGGTGAAGCATCCTATATTCTTGGAATACAGATCTATCGGGATAGATCTAAACGGATGCTCGGTTTCACCCAAGCCACCTACATCGATACCATACTTAAGAGGTTCTATATGGAAGAGTCCAAGAGAGGACACCAACCTATGTGCCACGGGGTCACTCTATCTAACTCTATGTGTCCGAAGACTGATGATGAGATAGAGAGTATGACACGTGTGCCATATGCCCATTATGTATGGCATGATCTCGACTAGACCGGATGTCGCATATGCTCTGAGTGTCACGAGTCGCTACCAGGCCAACCCCGGCCAATTACATTGGAAGGCTGTGAAAGATATTCTTAAGTACTTACGAAGGACTAAGAATATGTTCATGGTCTATGGGGGTGGTGAACGGAAACTGGAAGGCTACACTGATTCTAGCTTCCAGTGTGACGTGGATGATTCGAAGTCAACCTCTGGATTTGTATTCATGCTCAATGGTGGTGCTGTCTCTTGGAAGAGTTCTAAGCAAGACACCATCGCGGATTCAACCACTGAGGCTGAGTACATCGCAGCATCAGCTGCTGCTAAGGAGGCGGTTTGGTTAAGGAATTTCGTCCAAGAGTTGGGCGTCATTCCTGATGGAGTTGGTCCAGTCCCGGTGTACTGCGACAACACGGGTGCCATTGCGCAAGCAAAGGAGCCTAGGTCTCACCAAATATCCAAACATATACTGAGGAAATACCACATAATCCGGGATATTGTGGCTAGAGGTGACATAGCAGTTGAGAGAGTCGCCTCTGCGGACAACGTTGCTGATACAGTTGTTAGAGTAGATGCCCAACTAGCCAACTTGTGGCGTGTGGGTTTATAGACTCTTGTATGAAACAATATTTATATATGATATTCGCATTTATTTATATGTCATTCTTTACTTTCATTATGTGTATGATGATTTACAATTGCGTTGAGTAAAGACCTAGAATGCACTAAAGTGTATGTTAGATGTGATAGTGGGTATGACGGCTATCATGAAACACATCTAATAGTCACTGTGTATTCTGAACATGTTCCTAGTCGATTGGACCGTCAAAATGAGGATAGGGCCGCCCGAGTTCGAGACTAGTATCTGCGATGCGAAGTACCATGTTTCATTGGTAGGGAACATTGTGATGTTCTGAGCATGCAGATAGATAGTGACCTGGTGATCTATTGAACTACCCTCCTTCGGACTTTCCAAGTGGTTACCATTTGTCGAGTGGATAAGTCCGAGGTCTTGGTTGTACTGATTAGTCCTCACGACTCGAAACGTCATTGAGACTCTACATGATAGGCGTCTCACTTTGACCCGTTTGCCGACTCACTTAAGTACCATGTTTCATTGGTAGGGAACATTGTGATGTTCTGAGCATGCAGATAGATAGTGACCTGGTGATCTATTGAACTACCCTCCTTCGGACTTTCCAAGTGGTTACCATTTGTCGAGTGGATAAGTCCGAGGTCTTGGTTGTACTGATTAGTCCTCACGACTCGAAACGTCATTGAGACTCTACATGATAGGCGTCTCACTTTGACTCGTTTGCCGACTCACTTGGGGTCATCAGGCGGCGGGATTGGGTGAGACCCCGATGCATGTAGGAGTCGATGCATCGTTGTCGATGATTCACCGCTCGCAGACATGTGTGGATATCCTATGCTATCTGAGGGGATAATAGTGTATAAATCTCTGGCCAGAGTACTAGAAGTGTTTTAGGTAAATGTGTTTACCTAGTTACACTCGCGATGTCACTATTCGATCTCCAAGATGTATGCATAGCTATCGGATCTATAGAGACTCTCGATTTACCAATGGTCGTTGATCTGATCGGGATATATGGATTGAAAGGACCGTATCGTACGCTAACCACGAAAAACTGGTTCTTGCAGGCACTATCAGTGATACCTAGGGGATCATGGGGCGATGTTGCTAGACGCTCTTACCATGATCCGTTGGGCAAGTCCGGGATTGAGATTCCGGAGCCACAATGGTTGTGGGCCCACGGCTAGCTGTATCCCTGAACCATTGAGGGTCACAAAAGTACTGGATTCGAGATTCCCGCACGGATACTTAGCTCAATGTGTTGAGCATACGAAGAGGATTTTAGGGAGTGCGACTTCCAAAAGGTCAACAGAGGTCAAATCGTGATTTGCCGATGTTGAGGGGCAAAACGGTCATTTTGCACTGGGGTTCTGAAAAAATCGTTTTTCAGATCATAGTGTTCAGTTTTGGAAACTGAGTCGTTCGGTCCGATCTGATCGGCGATCGGAGTTACGATGAATTCTCGGTGATGGGGATGAACCTAATGTTCATCCGTTGGGCCGGTCCAAGTCCTTCACTTAGTCTATTTAATTAGACCTAGACTTAATTAACTCAACACATAACACAATTTACCCTAACCCTAAGCATAAAACACGCCGCCCCTCTCCTCTCTACAAGCCGCCACCGCCGCCGTGCGCCGCCGCCGCTGCTTCTCTTCACCGGAAAATTGTTTCCGGCCAATCTTGACGAGGAGAATCCGTCTGCACAGATCTCGTCAGGCCTTCTAGTGCAGGCTGACGAATGAATCCCGTCTCCGGTCGTGGACCTGATTGACGATATCTACCGCCGCCTACCGTGAAGTGCCGTTTTCTTTACGAAACCGGTCGGAGCCAGGCACGAGTTGCCAGCAAGGTAGTCACCTAAACCCCCTATGAATGTCATAGTATGTTATTGATTTTATCGTATTTATCGTCTCCCGGTATTGTTTTTCGTTCTTCCGCTGCCTCGCCGGGAGGCGTGATCCGGATCCCAACAGTGGTATCAGAGCCAAGGTTTTCGGATCTGATCAATACATATTGCCTTATTGTATCTAATCTTGAAATTTTCAGATCGAATCAACAATAAAATTTTGGAATTGGCCACCGGCCGCCGCCGCGTGCGGCGGCCCCCTCCTCGTGCGCATATCGCGCGCGCACTTGGTTGCGCGTGTCACGTGCGCTGGCCGCCGATTGGCGCAAGCTGTTGATCTAGTCGTTGCGCAAGGAGGCCATGAGTGTGCGGCCGATTGTGAATCGCCGCTGCGCGATGGCCACGACTCACGGCCGAGAGCGTCTCGCAATCATTGCGCGACATGGCCGGCCCTGGATCGCACGCTGGCCACGCGGTTCTCGCATGCTGGCCGACGACGAGCGTCTTTGTGCGCTGCTACTGGTCGCACGAGATGCGGCCGAACGTTGCGCAGGAGGCGCGCTGCTTCTGCGTCGATTGTGCGACGATGGCTGGTCCGATTAGCGCCCTATTGGCGCGGCCGTGCGTCGCGCTTGGCGAGACGTCGCGCGCGGCTGCCTTGCGAATTTTTCGTGCGGCGCCGCCGCCGGAGGCCGCCGCTCCGGCGAAGCTCCGGCGATGTCGTGACGGCTGAATTCTTCTAGGGTTTGGTTCGGGCCTGTCCCGGGCAGCCCGTGAAGTTTTCGGGCCGATATTCGATGTCGGGCCCGTTTTTGGTCGATTTTGAAATTTTGAGATTTTCGGGCCTAAAATTGTTTTAAACCCAATTAGATACAATAAAAAATTACAAAATACGATTTTAATTTTGAAATATGATTTTATAAATTAAATATAATTTTGTTGATTAAAATTTGATTTTATTTACTATATTTAGTGGGAGGACATCCAAAGACGGTGTACAATGACGATCAAGATATTGAAGACCGGAGATCTGTAAAACCGGAAAGCATTGTAATAGGATTGCATTGCATATTGCATTACCCCTAGGATTGGACCCCGGTCCCTGGCAACCACGGACGGCATAGCTCTCGCGATCGATCATCCCAATGTTTATTTATATATGTTGATATATAGCTTAGTTGAATCCGCTTGTTGCATGTTTTTAAATTTGATTTAAAATAAATGCATGAGACCAAAGTTTTTCAAAATTAAAATCCTTCGTTTTAAATATGATTTAAAACTTATATCAAGATAAAATGTTTATTCGATAAACATAAGGGTATTTAAATTTGTTTAAATTAACCCTACATTCCATCAACAATGGGTGTACGTCGATGCTACCCGTATACATGGCCCGGCTCATATTATTGAGGGGGTCATGTATGCCGGAAAGCTGTCCACGCCATTGACAATTGTTGTGAGTCGGTGGGAACTCCCTTTAATGTTGGCTCATATTATTGGGGACGTTAAGGGGACCGTCCTTCACGACTCAACATTGATGGGTCATCTTGACACATGATAGTAAACGGCGTCATATTATTGGGCCCTTACTGGACGTGAGGTGAATACATGGAGGTTGCACCAGTTGCAATCGGAAACTACCTTTTGGGGGTCATGGATGGCTGATATTATTCGGGTCCATGATCGCTTGATTGGGCTCCGTGTACCCACTAAAGAAACCTGTTTTCTCGATTTCATTAGAGGGTGGTGAAATCGTTAAAATAGTGGGAGGGTAATTCATAAAACTTAACGACCATGTTTTATGTCTTAGCGTTTATTTTATATATAGTTAGTAATGTATGTCTGTTTTCTTTTCATTATTACTGCTTATAAAATGGTTTCGATGAAAAACCCGCTCGCTGCTATACTGGATAGCAACAGGTTCACCGGTCTGAAGTACCAAGACTGGCTCCGCAACCTCAATCTTGTATTGGCTTCGGAGAAGCTCCTCTATACGATAGATAAGTGCCCTCCGGAGGAAACCCCTGCCGATATCAGCCCTGAGGAGCTGATTACGCTTAACCAATCGCGTGACGACGAGGTTAAAGCTCTATGCTATGTGATGGCATCGATGTCCAACGAAATGCAACGGCTCTTTGAGAAGACAAAATATGCCTCTGCCATACTCTTTCATCTCAAGGAACTGTACGGGGAGAACTCTCGACATGAGAGGTTCACGGCTGTCAAGGAGCTGATGACAAGCCGCATGCACGATGGGACTTCGGTTCGCGAGCATGGGGTTCGTATGATTGGGCTCGTTGAAAAGATGTCGGGCTTTGATATCGCACTTCCACACGAGCTGTCTGTGGATGTACTTCTCCTCTCACTGTCTGCTGCATTTGACCCCTTTGTGGTCAACTTCAACATGAACAAGCTGGAAGCCACCCTTGAAGAGGTGGTTAACATGCTTGTAGTGTTTGAGGGGACCATAAAGAAGGACAAACCCGTCCTCCTTCTGGGCTCTTCTTCCTCTACGAAGAAGGGGCCCAGACGCAAGAGCAAGAAACGTTCTGCTCCTGCGAAGGAGGAAAGGTCCGCCAAGAAGCCAAAGACAAAGGCTTCTAAACCAAACAAGAGCGAGGATGTTTGCCACCACTGCCACAAGGCTGGGCATTGGAGGAGGAACTGCAAGGAGTACCTCGAGCAGTTGCGAACTGCAAAAGGTATGTTCTATATTGAAATAAATATGTCTCTTAATTTGACTTCTTGGGTACTTGATAGCGGATGTGGATCTCATATCTGCAATGATTTGCAGGTGATGACAAGAAGCCGACGTATGAGAGAGGGTGAGACCCACTTGAGGCTTGGAAATGGAGCAAGGGTTGCTGCTATAGCTATAGGAGATGTCTATTTATTTCTGTCTTCTGATTTTAATTTTTTATAGTAGAAACGTTTTATTTGTTCCCGTAATTAATAAAGAACATTATTTCTGTTTCTATGCTTGATAGTGATGGATATTCTTGTATGTTTGCTAATTCGATTTGCAATATTTACAAGAATGAATGTTTAATTGGAATTGGGGAACGCGAAAACGATTTATACACCTTATTCTATATTGAAATAAATATGTCTCTTAATTTGACTTCTTGGGTACTTGATAGCGGATGTGGATCTCATATCTGCAATGATTTGCAGGTGATGACAAGAAGCCGACGTATGAGAGAGGGTGAGACCCACTTGAGGCTTGGAAATGGAGCAAGGGTTGCTGCTATAGCTATAGGAGATGTCTATTTATTTCTGTCTTCTGATTTTAATTTTTATAGAGAAACGTTTTATTTGTTCCCGAATTAATAAAGAACATTATTTCTGTTTCTATGCTTGATAGTGATGGATATTCTTGTATGTTTGCTAATTCGATTTGCAATATTTACAAGAATGAATGTTTAATTGAAATTGGGGAACGCGAAAACGATTTATACACCTTAAAATTAAAAGACGTTCCAACTCGTGATGTCGAAGCACATACAACAACGATTAAAAGGAAACACGATAACTTGAACCCAGCACAACTTTGGCACGCTAGGCTAGGTCACATTTCCCTAAGTAGGATGAACAAGTTAGTTAGGAGTGACATGTTTGATCTGTCAGACATCAACTCTCTACCGACTTGTGAGTCTTGTATAAAGGGAAGGATGACTAAGCAACCCTTCAAGGGGAAGGGTGAGCGTGCTCAAGGCCTATTGGATTTGATCCATATTGATGTGTGCGGCCCGTTTAGCATTGGTACTAAATACGGTCACACATATTTCATCACCTTTACCGACGATTACTCTAGGTATGGGTACTTGTACTTGATGAAGTACAAGTTTGAATCCTTTGAAAGGTTCAAAGAATTCAAGGCTGAAGTAGAAAATCAATTAGGCAAAAGAATTAAAGCACTTCGATCTGATCGAGGTGGTGAATACATGAGTGCTGAATTTCAAGACTATCAGAAAGAGAATGAGATTCTCGCACAGTGGACCCCTCCGGCCACACCACAGCTCAATGGTGTAGTGGAGCGTCGTAACCGGACCTTTTTGGACATGGTTCGATCTATGATGAGCTTCACTGAACTTCCTACCTCGTTTTGGGGCTACGCGCTCGAAACGGCGATAATGTTGTTGAACAATGTCCACACCAAGGCAGTGGACAAAACTCCGTATGAGATATGGATGGGCAAACCACCCAAGTACTCATTCATGAGGATTTGGGGATGTCCTGCTTACGTGAAGCAGACAGTGGGAGATAAGCTGGATACGAGATCCATCTTATGCTACTTCATTGGGTATCCAAAGAATTCCATTGGATACTACTTCTACTATCCGAGCGAAACAAAAGTGTTTGTTTCTAGGAATGCCACCTTTATGGAAAGGGAATTTATACTTGATAGAAAAGGCAAAATAGTAAAACTCGAAGACGTTCGAGATCCAATAGAAGTACCAGGTGAGTCTCCCGCACCTCCAGAGCCAGTACCAGAAATGGTCGCACCTAGGAGATCCGAAAGGGTTCCTAGGGCTCCTGAGAGATATGGTTTTCTCCTTGAAGATGATCAAAGTGATCAAGTTATTGGATCTGATACAAGAACATTCAAGGAGGCAATTTCCGATGCTGATTCTAATTTGTGGCTTGAAGCAATGCAGTCTGAGTTTGACTCAATGCATGCTAACCAAGTTTGGACTCTTGTTATCCCTCCCGAAGGAATTGTTCCTATTTGGTGCAAATGGGTATACAAGAGGAAAATTGGGCCTGATGGTAAGGTAATGACCTACAAGGCACGACTGGTCGTGAAAGGTTACACTCAAAGGCAAGGTGTTGACTATGATGAAACCTTCTCGCCAATCGCAATGTTCAAGTCGATTAGAATCCTGTTAGCCATAGCCGCATGGTACGACTATGAGATATGGCAAATGGATGTGAAAACTGCGTTCCTTAATGGAAACATTAAGGAAGAGATCTATATGACGCAGCCTGAGGGTTTCACATCTGTTGGAAGCGAGCATAAGGTATCAAGCTTAGATCGATCTACGGACTCAAACAAGCATCGCGAAGTTGGAACCTGAGATCTAGTGCAGGCTGACGAAGGAATCCCGTCTCCTGTCGTGGACCTGATTGACGATATCTACCGCCGCCTACCGTGAAGTGCCGTTTTCTTTACGAAACCGGTCGGAGCCAGGCACGAGTTGCCAGCAAGGTAGTCACCTAAACACCCTACCTACATCGATACCATACTTAAGAGGTTCTCTATGGAAGAGTCCAAGAGAGGACACCTATCTATTTGCCACGGGGTCACTCTATCTAAGTCTATGTGTCCGAAGACTGATGAGGAGATAGAGAGTATGACACGTGTTCCATATGCCTCGGCAATAGGTAGTATTATTATGGCATGATCTCGACTAGACCGGATGTCGCATATGCTCTGAGTGTCACGAGCCGCTACCAGGCCAACCCCGGCCAATTGCATTGGAAGGCTGTGAAGGATATTCTTAAGTACTTATGAAGGACTAAGAATATGTTCATGGTCTATGGGGGTGGTGAACTGAAACTGGAAGGCTACACAGATTCTAGCTTCCAGTGTGATGTGGATGATTCGAAATCAACCTCTGGATTTGTATTCATGCTCAATGGTGGTACTGTCTCTTGGAAGAGTTCCAAGCAAGACACCATCGCGGATTCAACCACTGAGGCTGAGTACATCGCAGCATCAGCTGCTGCTAAGGAGGCCGTTTGGATAAGGAATTTCGTCCAAGAGTTGGGCGTCATTCGTAATGGAGTTGGTCCAGTCCCGGTGTACTGCGACAACACGGGTGTCGTTGCGCAAGCAAAGGAGCCTAGGTCTCACCAAAGATCCAAACACATACTGAGGAAATACCGCATAATCCGGGATATTGTGGCTAGAGGTGACATAGCAGTTGAGAGAGTCGCCTCTGCAGACAACGTTGCTGATCCACTTACGAAGCCCTTGTCTGGACCGTTGTTTGAAAAACATCACGAAACAATGGGACTGCGTCTGATGAGTAGTTGGCTTTAGGGCAAGTGGGAGATTGTTAGAGTAGATGCCCAACTAGCCAACTTGTGGCGTGTGGGTTTATAGACTCTTGTATGAAACAATCTTTATATATGATATTCGCATTTATTTCTATGGCATTCTTTACTTTCATTATGTGTATGATGATTTACAATTGCGTTGAGTAAAGACCTAGAATGCACTAAAGTGTATGTTAGATGTGATAGTGGGTATGACGGCTATCATGAAACACATCTAATAGTCACTGTGTATTCTAAACATGTTCCTAGTCGATTGGGCCGTCAAAATGAGGATAGGGCCGCCAGAGTTCGAGACTAGTATCTGCGATGCGAAGTACCATGTTTCATTGGTAGGGAACATTGTGATGTTCTGAGCATGCAGATAGATAGTGACCTGGTGATCTATCGAACTACCCTCGTTCGGACTTTCCAAGTGGTTACCATTTGTCGAGTGGACAAGTCCGAGGTCTTGGTTGTACTGATTAGTCCTCACGACTCGAAACGTCATTGAGACTCTACATGATAGGCGTCTCACTTTGACTCATTTGCCGACTCACTTGGGGTCATTAGGCGGCGGGATTGGGTGAGACCCCGATGCATGTAGGAGTCGATGCATCGTTTTCGAGGATTCACCGCTCGCAGATATGCGTGGATATCCTATGCTATCTGAGGGGATAATAGTGTTTAAATCTCTGGACAGAGTACTAGAAGTGTTTTAGGTAAATGATTTTACCTAGTTACACTCGCGATGTAACTATTCGATCTCCAAGATGTATGCATAGCTATCGGATCTTTAACGACTCTCGATTTACCAATGGTCGTTGATCTGATCGGGATATATGGATTGAAAGGACCGTACTGTACGCTAACCACGACCAACTGGTTCTTGCAGGCACTATCAGTGATACCTAGGGGATCATGGGGCGATGTTGCTAGACGCTCTTACCATGATCCGATTGGCAAGTCCGGAATTGTGATTCCGGAGCCATAATGGTTGTGGGCCCACGGCTAGCTGTATCCCTGAACCATTGAGGGTCACACAAGTACTGGATTCGAGATTCCCGCACGGATACTGAGCTCAATGTGTTGAGCATGGGAAGAGGATTTTGGGGAGTGCGACTTCGTAAAAGTCAACAGGGGTCAAATCGTGATTTCCCGCTGTTGAGGGGCAAAACGGTCATTTTGCACTGGGGTTCTGAAAAAATGGTTTTTCAGATCATAGTATTCAGTTTTGGAAACTGAGTCGATCGGTCCGATCTGATCGGAGATCGGAGTTATGATGAAGTCACGGTGATAGGGATGAACCGAATGTTCATACGTTGGACGCGGGCCCGTTGGGCCGGTCCAAGTTTATCACTAGTTTATTTAATTAGACTTAAGGATTTTAATCATGATATGAGATACACACTAACCCTAAACCCTAGAGCTCCCACACGCCTCCCTCCTCTCCCAAAAGCCGCCGCCGCCGCCGGCCTCCACCGCCGCCGCCGCCGCAAATTGATCGGACTTGCTCCGATCAATTTTTTGAGGAGATCCGTCCGTGCTGATCTCGTTAGACCTTCTAGTGCAGGCTAACGAAGGAGTCTCCCTTTCGGTCGTGGACCAGATTGACGAATCTACAGCCGCCTACCGTGAAGAGCCGGTCTTCTTGTAATTCCGGTTGGAGCCAGGCGCAAGTCGCCAGCAAGGTAATATCCCGAGAAACACCCTATGAATGGTTCATATTGTGTTATTATAGAATTGTATTGAACGTTTCCCGGCTTAATTTTGTTCTTCCGCTGCCTCTCCGGGAGACGGGATCCGGATCCGCCACGGTTCCCCAACAGTGGTATCAGAGCTATGGCTCGAATCCTTAAATACAATTGCTGCCTTATTGTATCTAACTTTCAATTTTTCAGAATCGAAACGAAACAAAATCGACGTTGCATCCGCCACGGCTCCGCCGTGCTTGGCGACGCCTCCTCATCATCGCCACGCGCATGAGCGCGCGCGACGCCTGCGCGCTGGCCGCGCATGGCGCTCGACCGCTAGCCTGTGTCCAGCGCATGGTTTCGCGCTGCTGGACGCACAAGAGATGCACGCTGGTCGCTCATCACGGCCAATCGTTGGCCGTTTCTCCGCATGATGGCGCATGGGAGCGCCGCGCTTGTCGCGGCCGCGCGCGGCCTTGTGCCGCGTGCGATTTGTTGGCGACGGCCGCCGTCCGGCGATGCTACGGCGATGTCGTGACGGCTGGTTTGTTTTCTAGGGTTTAGTTCAAGCCTGTCCTGGGCAGCCCGTGATGTTTTCGGGCCGATATTCGATATCGGGCCCTATCATTTAGTGGTACTACTGATCCACTAGTTGCAGATAGCTGGATTAAATCCATGGAGGTTATCTTCGAGTATCTCCAAATGTCTGATTTGGATAGACCAAGGTGTGCTAGCTACATGTTGAGGGAAGATGCGATGATTTGGTGGGAAGGAGCCAAGTTGTCTGTGGATCTGCTGAATCTCACATGGGCAGATTTCAAACAAGTATTCTATGAACAATACTTCACGACTGGAAAGAGGTCTGAATTGAAGAGGGAATTTTTGACCCTCAAACAAGGGAGTTTAACCGTACAGGAGTATGTGCGGAAGTTTAAAAGAGGGTGCTATTTTGTGCCACTAATAGGAAGTGACCCAGAAGAGAAATTGAGTCACTTTGTAGAAGGATTAAAGCAGATGTTCAAAATGAATGTCAGGTTATCTGTGCCAAGAACCTATAGAGAAGCAGTGGATAGAGCCCCGCAAATTGAAAGAGATTGAAAAGATGTTGATGAGGAAAGGCAGCAGAAACGACAAGCCTTTCAGCAAAAGGACCAGAGGCCGTTCAAGAAGCAGAACAAGAACCAGCAGAGGCCTCAAGAGCAAAAGCCTCTATTGATCCAACCTATTAGCTCTGTTCCTGCTGGTAATAATAGAACGGAATGTCCTAAGTGCCATAAGAATCATCTAGGGCAATGCAGACTTGTAAAAAACGTCTGCTACAAATGTGGAATGCCCGGACATATTTTGAAAAATTGTCCAAAACTCAAGCAACTGGTGACCAGCAGAGCCTTTGTCATGACAGCTGAACAAGCTCATCCAGACTCGACAGTAGTCACAGGTGAAATTTCGATAGATGGATTTCCTTCTCTGGCTTTAATAGATTCAGGAGCTACACACTCATTCATTTCTGCTGACTTTGTTAAGAAATTGCCTATCCAGCCAGAGAAAATATTGATAGGTTATTGTGTGTCGGTACCATCAAGGGAAAAGCTGGTATCACACGAACTGTTTAGAATTTTAGAACTTAGAATTCAAGGGCATCAGATTACTGCTGATTTAATCGTATTACCAATGCCAGAATTTGATATGATTTTGGGAATAGATTTGCTAACTAAGTATGGGGTAGTAATTCAATGCAGACTTGGACAAAACGTCTGCTATAAATGTGGAATGCCTGGACATATTTTGAAAAATTGTCCAAAGCTCAAGCAACTGGTGACCAGCAGAGCCTTTGTCATGACAGCTGAACAAGCTCATCCAGACTCGACAGTAGTCACAGGTGAAATTTCGATAGATGGATTTCCTTCTCTGGCTTTAATAGATTCAGGAGCTACACACTCATTCATTTCTGCTGACTTTGTTAAGAAATTGCCTATCCAGCCAGAGAAAATATTGATAGGTTATTGTGTGTCGGTACCATCAAGGGAAAAGCTGGTATCACACGAACTGTTTAGAATTTTAGAACTTAGAATTCAAGGGCATCAGATTACTGCTGATTTAATCGTATTACCAATGCCAGAATTTGATATGATTTTGGGAATAGATTTGCTAACTAAGTATGGGGTAGTAATTGACTTTAAACTACGAGCAGTAGCTGTCAACCCACCAGGAAAAAAGTCATTCCAGTTTTTGGCAAAACATGTTAGTAAAGTCCTTCAATTTTATCATCTTTTGTAGCGGCTGATAGACCCCAGCTGCCAGACGTGGAGATAGTAAATGAGTTTCCTGAGATTTTTCCAGAAGATATCCAGGGATTACCACCAGACAGGGAGTTGGAATTTTCAATTGATCTAATTTCAGGAGCTGCTCCAGTATCTAGACCACCATATCGATTAGCTCCATCAGAAATAAAAGAATTGAAAGAACAGATACAAGATCTGTTGGAGAAGGGGTTTATTAGACCAAGTACTTCCCCTTGGAGAGCCCCTGTTTTATTTGTTAAGAAAAAGGATGGGAATATGAGGTTATGTATAGATTATCGAGAGTTGAATAAATTAACGATTAAGAATAAGTATCCATTACCTAGGATAGAAGATCTGTTTGACCAGTTGAGAGGGTCAGTATTATTTTCTAAGATCGACTTGAGGTCTGGATACCATCAACTGAACATTAAGGATTATGATGTTTACAAAACAGCCTTTAGAACTAGGTATGGTCACTATGAATTCTTAGTTATGCCCTTTGGACTTACGAATGCTCCATCGGCTTTTATGGATCTAATGAATAGGGTCTTTCAACCATTTTTGGACCAGTTTATAGTTGTATTTATTGATGATATCTTAGTGTATTCTAAGACCAGACGTGAGCATGTCCAACATTTAAGAATTGTTCTCCAGATTTTGAAAGATAAGCAATTGTTTGCAAAATTTAGTAAATGTGATTTCTGGATGGAGAAAGTATCATTCTTAGGCCATATAATTTCTAAGGATGGAATAGAAGTTGACCCAGCCAAGGTAGAAGCTGTTCGCGACTGGCCAGCACCAAAGAATGTTGCGGAAATAAGGAGTTTCTTGGGTTTAGCTGGATATGATAGGCGATTTATCCAAGGATTCTCTAAGATTGCTGTTCTCCTGACTACGTTAACAATAAAACAGGTGAAGTATAACTGGACAGTTGAATGCCAAAATAGTTTTGACAAATTGAAGCAAGCATTGATTGAAGCACCTGTATTGACAATGCCAACTGATGAAGGAAAATTTGTAATTTATACTGATGCTTCTAAGTTGGTACTAGGAGCTGTGTTGATGCAGGATCGTAAAGTCATATCATACGCATCTAGACAGCTGAAGGATCACGAGAAGAATTACCCAACGCATGACTTAGAACTGGCAGCTGTTGTCTTTGCCCTTAAAATATGGAGGCATTATCTATATGGGGAGAAGTGAGAGATATTTACAGATCACAAAAGTTTGAAATACTTCTTTACCAAGAAAGAATTGAATATGAGGCAGAGGCGATGGTTGGAGCTGGTTAAATATTACGATTGTACTATCAGTTATCACCCAGGGAAAGCAAACGTGGTAGCTGACGCATTGAGTAGAAAATCGGTGGGATTGTCGCAGCTGGTTATTCAAAATCCATTGGCAACTGAAATTTTAAGGTTTGGACTTGAAATAGTGTCCAGCAGTAGTAATGATGTGATTTTAGCAAACCTCTCAGTAAGATCAAATTTGTTAGACCAAATTCGAGAAGGTCAGCTGCAAGATGAGCAACTGAAGAAATGGGTTAAACAAGATAAAGAAAGAGGCAGTAGTCTCTATTTTTCAGAAGATGGGATTGTTAGATATTTGGGGAGAATTTGGGTACCCCAAGTAAAAGATATAAGAGCTGAACTTTTGAAGGAAGCGCATACAGCTCCATATTCAGTACATCGAGGAAGTACGAAAATGTATAAGGATCTCCAGCAGTTGTATTGGTGGCCAGGAATGAAGAGGGATGTTGCTAGATTTGTAGCTGAATGTTTGACGTGTCAGCTGGTGAAGGCTGAACATCTTACCAGTTAAAACAACATATGAGGTGAGCAGATACGCAGAATTGTATGTTAAGGAAATAGTGAGACTACATGGAGTTCCAGTTTCTATTGTATCAGATAGAGATCCTAAATTTACATCAGCTTTTTGGAAAAGTTTGCATAAAGCTATGGGTACAAAGCTATCATTCAGTACTGCATTTCACCCCCAGACTGATGGACAATCAGAAAGGGTGATCCAGATTTTAGAAGACTTGCTTAGAGCTTGTATTGTGGATTTTTCAGAAAGTTGGGATTCAAAATTGCCACTGGTAGAGTTTGCCTACAATAACAGTTTCCAAGCTTCGATTCAAATGGCTCCATATGAAGCTCTCTATGGCAGAAAGTGTAGAACACCACTTCATTGGGATGAAGTTGGTGAAAGAGCTGGTTTAGGACCAGACGTAGTAGAGAAAATAGCAGCAGCTGTTAGAAAAATAAGAGAAAGAATGAAAGCTGCTCAAAGTCGACAGAAAAGTTATACAGATAATCGAAGAAGGGAACTGAATTTTGAGATAGGTGATCACGTATTTTTGAGAATAACTCCAATTAAAGGAGTTATGCGTTTTGGAAAGAAAGGGAAATTGAGTCCAAGGTATATTGGACCATATGAGATTTTGGAGAAGATAGGAACGTTAGCCTATCGTTTAGCACTGCCACCACAGCTGGCAGCAGTACACAATGTATTTCATGTATCAGCTTTAAGGAAATACGTTCCTAACCCTTCTCATGTGTTAAGCCATGAACCAATACAGTTAACACCGGATTTAAGTTATGAAGAGCGACCAGAAAGAATTCTCCTCCAAGAAATTAGAAGATTGAGAAACCGTAGTATTCCTATGGTTAAGATACAATGGTCTAATCAGTCGGAGCGAGAAGCAACTTGGGAAACAGAAGCTGATATGCTAAGTCTTTACCCACATTTAATTGGTACGTAAATTTCGAGGACGAAATTTCAATAAGGAGGGTAGAGTTGTAACGCCCCAAAAATCCATAGGACCACATTTATGCATTTTATTGATCTCATGGGCCAAATTGGCAATTTTATATGTTATGTATTTGCTGATTCATTGATTTCAGAACATAAGATGCATTGTAGCTGGTTCCAGCAGATGACTCCCAAGAGTGATGCACGAGCTGGTTTTATATCGATTGAAAAATAATTTAAGGAGGACAAATGATTTCTTTTGAAAAAGGTTTGGTGTTTTACAAATTTAAAATGATATGAAGGGAATTTTACTAAATTTTATAAGTGTGTCATGCTTGATTTTACAAGTAGCTTGCCACTAATCCCTTTCATATAAAAACCTGTTTTCAAAGTAAGATCTTTATCATTTTGCAAAGAAAAATCTTGAGGTGTTCTTAAAAATATTTCCAGAAGAGTTCGTGCGTTGCTTAGAGAGAAGATTTCTGCAGGAATCGGTTGCTGTTGCAAAGCTTTGTTTAAGGCAAGTAAAAGCTGATTCTTGACTCACCATTTAAAGCATATATTGATGTTCTTGAATCTCCTTGCCTATATGTTATGTTATATTTAGTGTTCATGTTTAAAATGATTTATACATGTTCAAAGAAAAGAAGATGGGTTCGAAAATGATGTTTTGATGTTTATGATGCTTCCAAAATGTTTTCCAGAAAGTTTGTGATGTTTTAAAGTGCTGAGAATTTGAGTTTATTCTCAGGAAGTTTATGAATGTTCTTCAATTAGTGAACATTGCAGAGGAATTTCGTTTTTGATATACTTCTAAATTTTTTTCAAACCATGAGGGATTGAGAATTTCATTCTTATGGATTATTAGCACCATTGCTACAAAAAAATATAAGTTTTACACACACTTGCATCATTATTAAAAATCAAATCTTCTTACCTTATTTCAACCCCTTATTTTCGAAAATCATAGACTAGGAGGGGAGTTTATTTTTTTACCAAACTTTCATTCAAAATTTCTAAGTGTGGATGAGTAGCACTTTTATCAATTTAAATAGCAACTTTGAGTATTCCTTAAAAACACAACTCTTGCCATTAATTTACCAAAATTTTCCTAAATTACCCTCACTAATCTACCTAATTATTCCTAAATTGCCCTCACTAATCTACCACCCTTATACAAATATTTGCTAACCCTAGCCTCCCCCCCCCACTGAAACTCACGTCCCCTCCTCCCCCAAAACAAAGAAACTCACATCTCCCTCCCCCTCTCCCATAACCTCTCCATTTTTGTGGTGGCTTGAAGCTTCTCCCTTGGCTTGGTGTGGTGTTCCTTGTCTTCCACAAATCCTACATCATATTGGTTGTAAGTTTTTCAAGGTTTAAGGCAAGTACAAAATGTTCTTTGATGCATCTTTCAAGCAATATTAATTTGTGTGTGTAGATCTAAAGGATTTGATGTTTTAAATTCAGAATATGATACTTGATTGGTATTCTAACAGAAACTTTTCATGAACTTGGCAGCCAAAGCATAGATCTAGACATGAGGGAAGGAGTGAAGTCGTGAGGGTGGGGTTGTGTCATTGAGGTTTCATTCAGTATGTGTAGTTAGGGTCTTGAGTGATCATGTTTCGTTTGTGGTCATGGGCTGCGTCCAAAAGGGTTATGGGAAGGTCCAGGGGTTGTTTGGGGTCTGGTCTAGTGTCTGGTCGTGACCTTTGGTCGAAAGGAGTGGTCAGTTTAGAGAAATTTTACAGCACCTAGGCTGGTTTGCCCCCTGTGCGCGACCAGCGTGGTTGCAGACGTCGGGTTGGTTACACCAGCAACTATTTTTAAGATTTCTTTGTTCCAGAAGCTAGCCCGTCGAGTTAGGGTTATGTGGGTCCAAGGTTGAGGTCATTTGGTTAAGAAACAGATTTATATGATTTTTACGGTTTTATCGCGCATAGTGGGTTCTTTCGGGCATTTTCGGGAAAGTTGGGAATTTGAGTCTTAGGGGCTGCCAAAATTCGTGAATTGTTTTATTTGATGTTTTAAGCTTGTTTTCAGTTGATTTAAAGCCTTTTTAGCATTTTTGTGATTTATGGAATTTTCGGAAATTATTTATGGTATAAAATCTCTAAAAATTATAAATTCAGTATGTTTGACTATTTTATGCCATTGTTGATGTTTATAAAATGTTTTATAAGCAGAAAGTTATGATTTAAGGAAATAAATATTTTTGAGGAATTTTGAGGAATTATTTTGAGGCATGAATGAGAAAAATAAAATTTTGAATGATGGGACTTGATTGTGGTTTTTCTATGACGGATATGGGGTCGAAGACGTTCCGCTTGCCATATCAAAATGACGGGTCTGGGCTTCAGATAAATACTGAAGTGCCTTTCCAACTGACGGATCTGGGCTCCAGATAAGTACTGGAGTGCCTTTCCAACCTAGTACTAGTGTTTATTAGCTTGATCAAGCGACTTGAGGTTGAGGGACCACAGTCGAGGAACGGAATTCACGAGGAAAAATGTTTTAGCAAATTTATTTGTATGCATGCAAATGTTTTAACATTATTGAGGATTTATATGCTTATGCTTTTAAATTTCTAGAAAAGCCTAGTACTAGTGTTTATTAGCTTGATCAAGCGACTTGAGGTTGAGGGACCACAGTCGAGGAACGGAATTCACGAGGAAAAATGTTTTAGCAAATTTATTTGTATGCATGCAAATGTTTTAACATTATTGAGGATTTATATGCTTATGCTTTTAAATTTCAAAAAAGGAATTATTTTAAGTACGACTATTTTATTTGCATGTGCATGTACTATTTATTATTCGTTATTC
>KQ996579.1:0-18637 GCA_001598015.1 Dorcoceras hygrometricum | reverse complement strand
TGTAGCTCACGACTGGTATCTTGCGACTGGTTATCAACGCAAAGAGCATCTGCTGAATCGCAAGGGCAAAACGCTGTCGTATCAACTTATGTAAACGACTATCGTTTTGCTATCGCTATCTCCAAATATCATCTACTGATAAACAGTAGCTTGCGACTGGATTTCCTCCTCTACGACGTCGCTTCTCTCTTGCGTCTGGATGTAGAAGCTACCTGCTGGTATCTTGCGACTGCTGGACTCACACCATCTGCTGATTCTTTAGCACGACGACGCTTCATCTCTTGTGCTACTCTTCTCATCTGCTGATAGCTTCCTGCTGATCACTGTAGCTTCCTGCTGAATGATGACATCACTGCTGATGTCATCTATGCTTAGCGCTCCAGCTGATCTTTATCGTTCCAGCTCCAGCTTGCGATTCTTCTTAGCTTCTTGAACAGTGACTGTCAATAGATTCATCAACAGTACTTATAATCGCGACTGCTAACATATTCGTCAACAGTAACTATAACTGGAATCTTCTTCTTCTATCTATTTCTCCAGCTGACTTCTCAATGCCTGTACCAGCTGGTTCACTTCGCTCTTTAGTGTTTGCAGCTGGTTGTTATCGTTCCAGCTGGTTTACTATGCTCCAGCTGGTTCAGCTTGGCCTCCGCCTGATTACGAACAGCTGATTTAACTTTGGACGTCTCCATTGCTAATCTACCTGCCAATTCCATGAACACCAAACCAACTGCTGAATCTTTATATTGTGAACCATCGGCTGGACAGATTCTTCGACTGTTCATCATCTTCTTCGATAGCTAGAATCTGTACACTCAAGTAGAATTTTTAGAAACACAATAACAGGTTTTGTGTAATTAAAAACTTAATTAGGATCTGTCAAAACAGATCCATCAATCTCTCCCTTTTTGATTTACACAAAACCTCAAATTAACGATGCATGTTCTAACAATCTTGCCATGTAATACCAAAGTCCAATACTACTGCTCAAGCATATCCTCAAGAGTTTGAATTGTTCTTTCAGATTGCCCATCAGTTTGAGGATGATATGCAGTGCTTAAATGTAGTTTTGTACCCAAAGCTTGTTGCAAACTACTCCAAAAATGTGAATTAAAGCGTGGATCTCTATCAGAAACAATTGATTTTGGCACACCATGAAGTCTGACGACTTATTTAATGTAGAGATCTGCCATTTGATCATGTCGATAGGTCATTCGATAAGGAATAAAACAGGCAGATTTTGTCAACCTATCGATAATTACCCAAATAGCATCGCGACCTCGGGATGATTTTGGTAATTTTGTTACAAAATCCATAGAAATGTGATCCCACTTCCAATCATAAATTGATAGATTTTGTAATAATCCAGTAGGTTTCTTCCTTTCAGCTTTCACCTGTTGGCAATTTAAACACTTCGAAACAAAATTAGTCACATCAGACTTCATTTGTTTCCACCAGTACTGTTTCATTAGATCATTGTACATCTTTCTACCTCCAGGATGCACACTGAATCTACTTCTATGGGCTTCATTCAAAATCTGGTATCTTAATTCTTCAACGTCCGGAACCACAAGTCTGTTATTAACATATAGAATATCATCAGTACTCACTTTATATTCCGATGAATGTCCAGACTTAACCATCTCAACAAATTTCTGTGTATTCAAATCTTTCTTCTGTGCTTCTTTAATTCTAATCAACAATTCAGGTTCCGCACTGATAACACAAATTCTCATTGGCTTCACCTCGGTTGCAAACGAATATCCAGAAATACAGCAATCTTCTATCAAACTAGATACACCCATCGTAGTCAAAGACAACGCACAAATCTGCGTACTCAGGGCATCAGCTGCTGCATTGGATTTTCCTGGATAATACTTAATTTCACAATCGTAATCCTTTAATAAATCTAGCCATCTTCGCTGCCTCATATTCAATTCAGACTGTGAAAACAAATACTTCAAACTCTTGTGATCAGAAAAGATCTCAATTTTCTCACCATAAAGATAATGCCTCCATATCTTTAATGCAAATACAATGGCTGCCAATTCAAGATCATGAAATGGATATCGGATTTCATGTGTTTTTAACTGTCTCGAGGCGTATGCAATCACATGTCCTCGTTGCATCAAAACACATCCCAATCCATGGTGAGAAGCATTGCAATATACCACAAAATCCCCAGTACCTGAAGGAATTGTCAACACTGGTGCGGTAGTTAATCTCTTCTTTAATTCAAGAAAACTATTTTCAGAAGCCTCTGACCAGACAAATGGTGCATTCTTCTGTGTCAATTGAGTTATAGGCTTTGCAATACTCGAAAAATCTTGGATAAACCGTCGATAATATCCTGCGAGACCCATAAAACTTCGAATTTCTGGCACAGATGTTGGTCTAGGCCAATTAATCACAGCTTCTATCTTACTTAGATCAACAGAAATACCATTTCCAGAAATGATATGACCAAGAAATATCACTCTTTGCAACCAAAACTCACATTTCGATAGTTTAGCATATAATTTCTCATCTCTCAAAGTTTGCAAAACAGTTTTGAGATGGTTCGCATGATCGCACATATTCTTAGAATAGATCAGAATGTCATCGATAAATATGATCACAAAATCATCAAGATATTTCTGTAATACCCTGTTCATCAAACTCATAAACACTGCTGGAGCATTTTTCAATCCAAACGGCATAACGATGAACTCATATTGACCATACCTCGTTCGGAATGCAGTTTTTGATATATCCTCATCTCGAACTCTCAATTGATGATATACGGATCTCAAGTCAATCTTCGAATATACTGAAGAACCCTGCAACTGATCAAACAAATCATCTATTCGAGGTAATGGATATTTATTCTTTACCGTTGCTTTATTCAATTGCCGGTAGTCAATACATAACCTCATTGATCCATCTTTCTTGCGTACGAATAGTACTGGAGCACCCCAAGGAGAACACTTGGTCTAATATACCCTTTGGCCAGAAGATCTTCCAGCTGCTCCTTCAATTCTTTCAATTCAATTGGTGCCATTCGGTACGGTGCTTTGATATCGGTTGTGTACCCGGAATCAATTCAATACTGAAATCTACCTCTCGATATGGAGGCAATCCTGGAATCTCATCAGGAAAGACATCAGCAAACTCACAACCTACTGGTATATCAACCAGCTTCGGGATATTCCTCATCGTATCTACTGCGTAAATCAAAAATCCCTTTGCTCCTTCTTGTAATAACTTAATCATAGAAACCACAGAAATTAAAGGAATTTTGGCTCATGCTCCTTTACCATAAAACTTCCATTCATCAACCTTCTCGGGTTTGAATCGAACCACTTTCTGAAAACAATCTACTGTTGCCCTGTACTTGGTTAGCATATCTATGCCAATGATACAATCGAAATCAGACAACCCAAGTACAATACAATCAATCTCAATCTCATGCCCCTCAAACTGCAGTATACAATTCTTACTAGCTCTTACTGATAACATACCCCTTCCCAAAGGTGAAGAAATTGATACTACCTTAGTCAATGGTTCAATGGGCAACGAATGTGTCACCACAAAATGCTCAGACATAAATGTATGTGAAGCACTAGTATCAATTAGTACATAAGCAGGATAACCACAGAGATAGCAATTACCTGCAATCACATCATCAAGGGCTGCCTGTGTTTGCTCTTCAGTCAATGCAAACACCCTTGCTTGCTGTTTAGGAGGTCGAATCACTGTTTGGCTTCCTCCTTGCCGACTCTGTTGTTGATTTTGTGGTTGGAATGAATGCACAGAAGATGCTTGTCTTCTGGAGGTGGCAATGATCTCGATGCCCCTGTATTCTGTAAATTTCCAGCACCACGTTGAGGGCAAATTCTTGCAAAATGGCCAGGTTGATTACAAATGCGCCAAAGGCCAAACACTCCTCTACACTGTTCCGTGTTGTGTTTGCCTCCACACTTGGTACAGTAATCACCAAATTTCTGTCCAGTTCCCAATTGTTTGAATTCATTTGAACTGGAGGAGCTGTTGGTACCTGAACGTTTGAATTGTTTTCCTTTTCCCTTGAAGAAATTTTTCTTTCCACTACCGCTGCTTCCAGCATCGAAACGAGGGGGTGGTGGAATCGGTGGGTTCTCTTGTGTTGATTTGGCTGCTGCTGGCACAAATTGTGCTCTATGTTGCCTTAGTAATCCAGCTTCTGCTCCTTTTGCGCGATTCAACGCATCGGCAAAAGTATTTGGTCGGCCAGTATTCACCAAAGTGAACACATCAGGATTCAATCCATTAATAAAATGATCATATTGTGCTTCATCGCTGATAGCAATGTGTGGAGCAAATTTAAGCAAACTGGTAAATTTAGCAACATATTCTTCAATATTCAACTGCCCCTGTCTCAAGTTTGCAAACTCTGCTCCTTTATCCTTTCGATACGAAACGGGGAAGAATCTTTGATAGAAAGCTGTTCGAAATACTGCCCAAGTAATCACAGTTCCCTGATTCTCAAGTGCTTTCTTGGTTGCTATCCACCAGCTTTTACCAAGACCATGCAACTGGTGTACTATTAATTTCACCCGACTATCATCGGTGTAATCCAGTTCTTCAAATAACTGTTCAATGTCTTCCAACCAGTTCTCACAGTCTATGGCATTTTCTGCCCCTGTAAAAGTTTGTGGTTTAAAGGACTGAATCGTTTTAGCAAGGTTTCCATCGGGGTAGCAGCTGCATTAATAGTATCAGTCGATGTACTACCCTGCTCTGTTCGCGGAATATTTCCTGTCTGCCTCGTAGTTGTTCTTCGATGAGGCATATCTAAAAATCAGAGAGATTTGTTCATAATTCATCATCATATCAATAACAAATCTCAGTCCCTCCTCTGATTAGCACACCTCAATGTGCTACTTCTCAAAAGATCGAGTTCTGATTCATACTTCATTCAATACATGCTACAAATCACTTCGAAAAGCATGTAACTCGCCTAATTCTTCGGTATACTTTTACCATTTAATCACAGAAATTAATTGATATAAATTCAAAACAGTAAGACATATATCATGCAAGCATGCAATAAATCAATCAAGAAGACTCAATCTACCCCATTAATCTAATTTCATCACTTAATGGTTTAGTGGGCTCTGATACCACCTGTTGTGAGGCTCTCTGCTCACAATTAATCTTCTAATCTCATCTTATGGGCGTTTAATTAGCGTTTAATTTAACTTTCGAATTTAAGTGGTGAACTCTGGAAACACATTTTTTTTAAGTTGGTCCCAAAAGCTGGTCCTGGGTAACAAAACTGAACTACGTTTGCGCTTCAAGAACTATTTATTTATAAACAGAACAAATCAGTACAAATAGTTATTACATGCTACGCCTGCTAATACAAAAGCTGACCAGCAGTAGCAAAACCAGATTTCATCCTAACGCTAACTATATCAAAACTATGCTATCAGCAGATGTCTAGTAATTCTTCTTCTTGGTTGCTCTTCATCTACGTAGTCAGCCTTCACTACCCATGCCCAATTTAATTCAACTCTCGCCTACCTGTTGTCATGCACACATACAAAACAAAACAACAGCCGGATGACTCCTGTTAGAATCATCTCAGTATAATCAACCAATATATGCAATAGAACATGTAAACACATATCAATCAGTATCAGTTCTATGATGCAATGAAATGAATCTATCTCAGTTCGTCGTTCCAGAATTGATTCCATTTCACATCAACGCCATCAAGATTCGTAACCGATCTTGACATGGATATCCATCTATCGAAGTTAACTCGAACTTTGAAAATCAGGTCATCTCAGTCCTGGGCATTAGAATCAATTCATATTCTCTTTATGCAATATCATGCAAACATGAAAGATCCACTACCTGTGATGGATCGACACATAAAAAATCCTGTTCTAAATCAAGAACAGAAACTACAGAGTACGTGATTTTATCGGGATAACTCAAGAAATATTATTCCTGATTAATCAATCCCTGACTCTTACTGTCAAATTATACCTTCGTTAAACATATTCTAATATTGCTTTGGTTTTCTTGCAATGTTCCCAGTAACTCACAGAGTCAAATCCTGAAGTATGTAGCGAGAGTTACAAGGATTTCGAATTCAATCCTATTTATAGACAACAGTCTTTTCTTTTCTGCAGCATTTCCAATGTGTTCACTTCGAATGCCACGTGTCATGCTGAGTATTTATCTATCACTATAGGATAAACTCCCACCGCTTCGAAACTCAGCTTCTTCGATCAGTGCTTATAGCTTATCAACTGTTCTTCGTGATACAGAGCAATTCTCGCGATTCTCACGACTGGAAGCAGTAGCTATATTCAGTTGTTGAAATATCCAGTCACTTTGTAATTACTAAAACTTAGTAAATTTTAGTCTTAACAAAAATAATAAAACTATGAAGTTAAAGTCATGTATATCTGAGATTGATCAAGTTTCTCTACAAGTACTTCATGAACCTAAGTAGTATATTGTGAGCGATTTTAAAACTACCAAACAATATGGTATAAAGGTATGTGGCAAATTTATTATGTGGTTAATGAGAGTTTACCCTTAAAGAGAGTAGCTCAATTATACAATATTTTACATTTATTTTGATACCACAATTATCCACCACCTTGGGACCCGAGGCATGAGCACCCTCGAGCTCTCACTTTGGGGTAAGAGGTCTGAACCTGTAACGACCGGACTTTTCTTAACAGGAATTTAGAAGTTTTGGGGTTCGAATTGAAAGACCCAAAAATTTCGATCTTGATGACATACCCAGTTGTTATTAAATTTCTGGACGAGAGTGTGAATAAACTCAATGTTTCGAACAAGGAAAGAAATCAGACGTGATTTATAAAGAAATGCGGAACTATTACACATCTGAATCATAATAATGTACGTGGAAATAATAGAAGTCTGATAGAAATCTGATGATTCGAAAGAAACTGTATACCTAGTTAAATATGAAGTCTGTACAAAATCCCTACCAGGCAATGAAACTAGAAATCTGATACTACAAAAACTACGATTAGAGTTTCTGTACAACAAAACAAAGTCTGAAGGGAAAAATGAAATCTGATGTCCACGATAAACACCTCCTTCCTTTTGTTCATCTCCCTCCATCTCCTTATTGCTCATTACCTGCACTCAATGAAAACTAGTGAGCCTAAGGCCCCGCAGGTAAAATCTAGAATATCGAAGGCACATAAACACAAGCAAACGATATCTGATACATATCTGGAATCTAAATAAATACGAAAGCATAAAACATGAATCAGTTCTGAAAATATTTTCTTTACTTCGTAAACGAAGCATCTTTAAACTTTTCTGCAGAGCTGTGATTAAAATCACACATGTGCTCTTCGTTCATTTTCTGAAATTATGACAGCACTTAAACATTTGGTCCAATTCGTTTGATCAAACTCCTGATATCAGTCTAGCATTAAGCTCATGGTTGAAGGGGTAAACAGATCCGTAGACCCGTAATCCTGATACTTTCTTGGTTTTTGAAGGGGTATACGGTTCGTCAGCCGTAATCCTGAACCTTCCTGGGGACCCTTTTTGTTGTCATAACTTAAAACATTCTGATCTTTCTTTTCTTTCTGAAATCTGTTTTCTTTCTCTCTTGTACGATTTACTGGTTTTTCTTTGTCTAATGATGTTCTGGAATACTTCGAAATCATCTGTAATACTTGTGGAGATGAAACTGGATAGAAGTTTTCAATTCTGATCAATTGAATAGAATAAATCCTTAGAATCTAAGTGGAAATGAATAAGGAATTCAAATCTATGCTTTCTGTCTCAATTCAAGATCTATTGAAAGAATGAAAGATGAAATCTGAATAAAGGAACAGTAGAAATCTGAATCAAATGTATGTGTCTCAATGAAGAAGAAACACTTCAGATTTTATGAGTCAACTCAGAATTCAACACAATCATACGTGAAACAGTAGAAATCTGAATTGAACCCAAGCGTCGTAAAGAAGAAGAAGAAATCAGATTTCTGTTGGTCAAACAGATGTCAACGAAACTTTTAAATGAAGTCATCAGATGTTACCCAACTAAACGGGTTAACCAGATGCCAATGGTCATTGGTAGAAGTCTGACCAAATCCAGATGTCATATATAAAAGAAGAAATCTGAACTTAACTTGACACATAAACAGAACTCTTTGAAATATATTTATCATAGAACGTCAGTGATGGTATAAGAACCAGACTTCATACTTAGTCGCAAAAGCGAACACAACCAACTATGGTTTCCTTTGTCTGAAGAAAACAAACATTTCAAGAAATTTCTGGAATTCGTCGAATAAGCTACTTGTAAGCTACTTCGAAGAGAAATATTTAGAAAACTCTGGAATCTACTGGACGAACATCATCAAACCATTTTCTAAAACGTTTCTGGATCAAAATACAGTAAAAACGTACCTTCTGGAAAAACAGAGAATGAACTTTTCTGGGTTTTTGAAGAACAACCGTAGCTTAACTTCAATCTTTAAAACGCATACAATCATGAAAAATAGAACTGAATATATGCTTTCACTGAGTGAGAAAGAAACAGAGTTTACTTGCCTGATTTCTGTAACACAACAACAGCTGAAAATCCAGCAAACTTCTTAAGCACCGCCTGTTTCCTTTAAAAACCTTTGAAAGGATTTTTGCTCGCTTTCTTCAGAGAGAGCACCGCTTTAAAGTAATTTGATTTGAAGATAATGATGCATGAATCAGCTTATCATCCTATTTATATGATTTAAAATGTCTAATGAAGGAAAACGCGTTTAATCAATATGCCAAAGTCTCCTAAAAGCGTACTCTGTTTTAAAATAAAAATGATGCATAAGGAAACCGAACGATTTTAGTTGAAACAAAGGATTCGATTGGCTTGCAATGATTGGCTAAACATCCGCTGAAGTCTGCATTCTAACATCTGAATATCAACCCCAAAACATAATGAAGGCTGATAATTTCGTAAACATGAAATCTGAATTCACGTATCGGGAAATCTGAAATTTAGCTTTTAAATGAAGAAAGCTAAACAACACATAACTGAAATCTGAAACTCGATCATTTCAAGGATTGAATAAATTAGCATTCAATTTACAACACATAAATAACTTTCTAATTGTGGACTTTGAAAAGATCTGTGCGTTACATATTAAATACTCAAAATAAAGGTTTTTAACTCAAAAGTCAATCCAGAAATCTCAATAATCACAACAATATACATATATCAATCCATAGTTAAAAATCA
The DNA here is from genome assembly GCA_001598015.1 of Dorcoceras hygrometricum. NCBI lineage: Eukaryota > Viridiplantae > Streptophyta > Magnoliopsida > Lamiales > Gesneriaceae > Dorcoceras > Dorcoceras hygrometricum. The sequence continues at coordinate 9,376 of KQ996579.1, read as the reverse complement.
ACAACACAGAAACACAGGGAATTCCCTGGTAAGGACTAAATATAAAATATACATAATTGTGAAATCAAACGCACCTAAAGGGCTTCACCAGCCGCCGCATCTCTCAGTCCAGCTAGTCTACCTGAAACTCCTACAATGGTGAAACACACGACCAAATCAGCCCTAAAGGAAACAAACGAGGTCAAACCTCAGTAGATCAACATACAACAACTATCAGATACATATGAAACACATCATGTCGTGTAATACATGAGGACTATCGAGACTCATAGGTAATCAAGGCACAGCGACCACCCTCGGCAAATCAATATCTCGATAAATCATCAAAACCCAAAATCAGCAACCTCCGCTGGCATCACACTCAGTTAAAGCGTTGGATTCTCAAGGCACGACAACTCAGTCGGCCAATCGCAACTCAGGGATGCAGTAAATATCAAGGCACGACAACTCCGTAGGTCAATCCTAAGCTCAGGGATGCATTCGGTCTCAAGGAATTCAGGCTCAATATGAATGCGTGTATCCAATGCCAAGAGAAATATGAGCAGTATGCAATATATCACAGAACAGGTAAATCAAATATCCGCATAATTAACACGCATGTATAAAACAATACAACTCAGGCTCTACCATGCGATACTAGGATGGAACTCCACTCACAGCCACAACACAACAACATACTACTCAAGACACGCATATCAGTCACGGCAACTCAGCATGTATACATCATAAACACATCATGCATAACACAGAAATAACAGCTCGACAACTTAGCACAAGCCTGAAAGGTTACCGCATACAGCATACACACGAAAAGGCTAAGGCAACTAGACACACAGCCATGCATATCCACATGCTTATCTCAAAGCTATAAATACAAGCTCAGTTCGTACCTTTGCTCAAATCCTACCACGGAGCCTCAATCCATGCTCACGGCTGAAACAAATAGCTCGATGCCCAAACCCTAGCTCTTGACCAACAGCTCAGGGCCACCAACACAGGTCAAAAACTCGAGAGAGCTACCAATATGCAAAACATCTATGGGAATCAACACATATCACGTTCAAACAGCTCACAACCTAAACCTCAAAGGTCGGCAAGCTCAAACTGTACTGCTAAGATCAAACCTAGCCTAAATAATGATAACTAAGGGCCGAAATCAACACTAAAAACTTCAGTTACCTCAAACGAAGCTCAACTCAGCCGGAAGGTGCTAAAAGCGAACACTTCAACTTCTCGTCAACTTCTCTGTTCCGGTCGCTATCGGCCTCCAAACTGGTAATAGGTTAAAGATCTCGAACAGATGCTTCGAGATGTAGCACCCTTGCTCAAAACTGGTAGGTCAAACTCCGGCAATCGGAAGAAGAAGATAAAGGGTGAACAGTGATAACTAGGGTTTCCAGAGAGATACTATCGAGAGGAAGTATCGTGAGGTGTAAAAATGACTAAGTGTTGCAATGGTCAAATATGTATACCACTTACTTTTCTCCGGTCTGATCTACAGTGCCTCCATATCATCTCAGACGTCTGCACTGTACCATCTTACGCATGCAGCTTAGCACGCACAACAATTCAGCTCGGGTATTCGGGATAGTTCTCATATCCAGATAAGATTGCACACCTCAGCTCAGATCACGCTCGTAGAAGGTCTCATCTACAGTGTCTTCAATCAGCTCAGACCCCGACATGGTTCCAGCTTAGGCAAGAAGACACAACTCAGCTTTCACACCAACAGATCTTGGCCTCAACAGATCATGCTACCAGACAGATCACTCTTATAGATCAGCTCTCGTGCAACTATCAGCTTTCGTTGTCTAGCTCCGTTTACGCGCTTGGACTATCTCAGAGCATTCAGTTCAGCTCAAAATCTCCAGTACAGTAAACATCACTCAGCTCAATATGCTCTATTCAGCGTACAATTGTCATCTCAGCTCACAGAGTGATCCTTACTAATAATTCTCTCCAAGTTGTACGTCTCAGTCAGCTTACGACCAGGCTGATAACTTCCAATAGCTCAGGCACTACCCGCGATCTGTCTACTCATTTTGGGACATTAGACAAGTCCCTAATTTGAATCCAGATTATTTTGCTTCACGTTAAGCTATCAGCTCAAGCCTCAAACTCTGAACCCATACTCATAATGGTGACTTGGTTCAGCTCACGAACACTACATAGCTGAACACAATCTAGTCCTTACCTGAAATTTGCACCGTTCCTGGTCTTAATCAAACAGCCAACACTACTATACTTCGGACCAATTCGCAATAATCAAAACAGCACCCTTAAACATATCAGTTTACAGCGCTCTCATCCAGCTCACGGGTAACGGTCCATCACAGCATCACACAGACCAGCACAGCTTCACCGCTCATCTCAGAACCTAAGCTGTTCTTCACAAACAGCCAGTCACACGCTCAGATTTCACTGATCAGCTCAGAGCACTTCCTCACTACCAAAGAGGAAATTCAGCTACGACCCAAAACTCAAATCCGACATCAGCTATCACATTAGCAGGTCATTTCACGCAAGCTCAGCTCAGCTACGCTGCTCACTGCTTCCCGAGCATCTTGCGAATACCCTGCACCACTCTAAGCTGAATTTCCATTCGGTTTCTCACCGAATCACTGCAACAGAAAAGCATCAATAATGAAGTCTAAGCTGACGCACCCCAATCAGCCTTTCTATGCTGATCCAGCTCAGAACTTCAACTCACCTCTGCTATTTTCTGGGAATTGCACGGTACTCTATACATCATGGCTAACAGCTTAGCCACTGACCAGCTCTGGCCACCTCTGAGCTGTATCTCAATTCAGCATGCGTAAGCCTCCAGATCCTACTTATCTGCTGTGCTAATATCAGCTCAAGATATATATATATATATATATCTGCACATAAACTCAAAACATACGGAGTTAGAAATTTTCTCAGACTCCTCAACTCTATTGGCCAACACCACACAGACTAGCGAAGCAAATCAGCTCCACCCAACCAACGCACAGCTCGCGGCAACCAACATGCAGCACATTAGCACGCCCCGTCCTAAGTCAACTTTGGCCATTCTAAACACTTAGAGCTATCGGCTTACAACAATTCCACCTGCTAGAACATATCAGCTCACACTGTTGAGTTTAACCACGCTGCATATATCTAAGCTGGTCCTAATGTACTATAACGACCGGACTTTTCTTTAAAGAAATCAAGAAATTCGGGGTTCGAATTGGAAGACCCAAAAATTTCGATCTTATCACACATAAAAGTCGATATTAAAATTCTGAACTAAATTATGAATAAACACAATTCATGACTGCTGAAATGCGAATGATCGAAACAAATATGTAATTGGAAGTAGAACCAAGATCTGGTAAACACTTTCCATAACCAATGAAGAAAAATCAGCTGCAAGGGTGTACAAAATCACGAAACTAAATCCTCAGCTGATCGTAATAACATAGGCTACATAACATCTGATAAAAATAACAAGTGTTGCATTGGAACCCAAAATCTGATATAAAAGGCCTGAACAGACTTCTACTGTTTAACTGTACTAGATATCTGTTACAATACAAAGTTGACACAAGGGAATATATGTATAACCAAAACAACGCCTGATAGGAAAGAAACGGAAGACGTCCACGATAAACACATCATCCGATCAGCTACTCCCCATCCAGTCTCCTACTGCTCATTACTTGCACTCAATGAAAACTAGTGAGCCAAAGGCTCAGCAGGTAAAATCTGGTGGAACGAAATCATGCAATACAAGTAATGGAATCTGGTACTGTAAATGGAATCTTAAATCTGAATACGCTTTGGAATGAACAAGCGCAATACATAACTGAGGGATCTGGAAGAAACTGAAAGCATAAAACATAATCAATTCTGAAAAAATTTTCTTTAAACATTCTCTAGAGCTGTGATTAAAATAACACTTGCGCTCTTCTTTCATTTTCTGAAATTATGACAACACTTTAAACATTTGGCCCAATTCGTTTGATCAAACTCCAGATATCAGTCTAGCATTAAGCTCATGGTTGAAGGGGTATACAGATCCGTCGACCCGTAATCCTGACCTTTCTTGCTTTTTTAAGGTGTATACGGTTCGTCAGCCGTAATCCTGATCCTTCCTGGGGACCCTTTTTGTTGTCATAACTTTAAACATTTCTTAAAACATTCTGCCTTTCTATTCTTTCTGAAATCCGCTTTCTTTCTCTCTTGTACGATTTACTGGTTTTCGTAGTTCAATGATGTTCTGGAATACTTCGAAGCTCTCTGTAATACTTGCGAATATGAAAACCGAATAAAAGTTCTCAAATCTGATCAATTGAATCGAATATATCCTTTGAATCGAAGCGGAAATGAATAAGGAATTCAAATATATGCTTTCTGTCTCAATTGAAGATGTATTGACCCTTTTTGTTGTCATAACATTAAACATTTCTTAAAACATTCTGCCTTTCTATTCTTTCTGAAATCCGCTTTCTTTCTCTCTTGTACGATTTACTGGTTTTCGTAGTTCAATGATGTTCTGGAATACTTCGAAGCTCTCTGTAATACTTGCGAATATGAAAACCGAATAAAAGTTCTCAAATCTGATCAATTGAATCGAATATATCCTTTGAATCGAAGCGGAAATGAATAAGGAATTCAAATATATGCTTCTGTCTCAATTGAAGATGTATTGAAAGAATAAAAGATGAAGTCTGAATAAAGGAACAGTAGAAATCTGAATCAAATGTATGTGTCTCAACGAAGAAGAAACACTTCAGATTTTATGAGTCAATTCAGAAGTCAACACAATCATACGTGAAACAGTAGAAATCTGAATTGAACCCAAGCGTCGTAAAGCAGAAGAAACAAATCAGATTTCTGTTGGTCAAACAGATGTCAACGACACTTTTAAATGAAGCCGCCAGATGTCATGGAACTGGAAGGTTTAATCAGATGTCACCTAATGCATTTACTCCCATCAGATGTCAACGGTCAACGATATGAAAATGAATAAATTCAGATGTCATACAAAAGGAGAAGTCTGAACTTACATAACACATAAACAGAACTCTACTCTTAGAAATCTGTTCATCATAGAATTTCAGCGATGGTATAAGAACCAGATTTCAGACTTAACCGTGTGGATAAACATGAACTACGACGGTTACCTTAGTCTGAAGAATTCAAAATATCTTAAGAAGTCTCTGGGATTCATCGAATAAGCTACTTGTAAGCTACTTCGATGAGAAATCTTTTAGAAAAATCAGGAAACTACTAGACGAACATCATCAAACCATTTTCTAAAACATTTCTGGATCAAAATACAGTAAAACGCAACATTCATAAAACCAGAGCATGAACTTCTGGTTTTCCTGAAGAACAGCCGTAGACATCTTCCTTTACTTTAAATTCACATACAAACATGCAAAAGAGAACTAAATATATGCTTTCACCGAGTGAGCAAGAAACAGAGTTTACTTACCTGAGATTTTTAACACAATCGCAGACAAAGTTTAGCAATCACGAAAACACCGCTTGTCTCCTTCAAAACTTTGAAGCGCTATTGCTCGGTTTCTTAGAAAGATAGCACCGCTTGATTTTTGGAAAGTATTTTATTTGTAAATTATGATGCATGATGCGGCTAACACTCTATATATATGAATTTAAAATTCCTAGGAAAGAAACACGTTTAATCAATATGCAAAAGAAATCCTTTAAAAGCGCTACTCCATTTTAAAAGTAAAATCTGATGCACAAAACCGAACTATTTTAGTTAAAAAGAAGGATTCAATTGGCTTGCACTAATCGGCTAAACAACGCTGCAATTGCATTCTAACATCTAAATCTTTAACATAGTGTGACAACTGATATCACGAAAAGCTGAAACTCAACTCAAAGTTCAATGAAGGCTGAAATTACGTAAACATGAAATCCAAAATTTAGCTCTTAAATGATAAAAGCTAAACAATACAATCTGAAATCTGAAACTCATTTGAATCAAGAGTTTAATAGAATAGCATTGTAATCCCTCAATCTCATAACTTTCTAATTGTGGCCTCTAAAATATCTGGGCATTACATGTACCGTATACCAGCTCACACAAGCAGCCCTAACATATACTTTACAACACAGCTTGGTAAAGAGAAACCCGACCAGCTCACTCCTAAGCTAATCCTCACGGACCCCGGTGCATCGTAACCATTAAACTCAATTAGTGTTCCTCTAATCTGCTCAGATTACAACACTAATTACCTTGGTTAATCAAGCCCTCACATGTATGCTAGGTTTTACAATGCTTGGTTGTAATATTGTTGATATATTTTCAAAGTGGACCTGTTTTATGGCCCGTTCCCACCACTTTAAATGTATACCTATTTGTCATGGATATCAAAATATAAATATTAGACTTATTATGAGATAAGTTGGAAGATGATGGAGATGATGATCCAAGATATTGAAGACCGAAGACATATAAAACTGGATGATTATGTAATAGGATTGCATTTGCATATTGCATATCACCTAGGATTGGACCTAGATCCATGCTTGACAACCATGGATTGCATAGCTCTCGATTATCGATCATCCTTGTTATATATGTGATATGTATATGTTGAATCCGCGAATTTAAAATTTGATATAAAATTAATGAGACCAAATTTCAAAATTAAAATGTAAATATAATTTAAAATTTATATCAAGATTAAAGTTTCATGATTAAATTGAAGGAACTTGGTTTATTGATAATTATGAGGTCTTGTGAGAAACATAATATAAGAGAGTTCTTCATAAACCGGCTTAAAAATGGCTTGTACCGGCTGGGCACCGAGGGCGTTACTTTGTCTTAGAAAGTTGGGTTTTAAGCGGGCCATAGCCCCTCCAATAACATGAAAGCACTCTTAGAGAATGTTATTCCATGGATTCTAAATCAATCATAAAATAAAAGTTTATTCGATAAGATCATGAAGCTAATGGAATTTAATTATTGTTTAAATTTCCTACCTTCCATAAACAATGGGTGTACATCGATGCTACCGCATACATAGCCGACTCATATTATTGGGGAGGCCATGTGTGCCGAAATGTTGTGCACGTCATTGACACTTGATGTGAGTTGGATGAAACTCCCATGGCGTTGGCTCATATTATTGGGGACTTTATGACGACCGTCCATTACAACTCAAGATTGATGGATCGCTTGACATGTGATAATAATCGGTGTCATATTATTGGGCCCTTACTAGATCATTACAACTCAACATTGTTGCAATTTTGCTATACCTTTTGAGGATCATGGTTGGCTGATATTATTCGGGACCTTGATTTTTTGATTGGACTCTGTGTACCCACTAATGAAACTGTATTTCCTGATTTGAGGGTGGAGAAATTGTTAAAATAGTGGGAGGGTATAAATAATTCATAAAACTAAATGACCTTAATTTATGTCTTAGAGTTTTTTCATGAATAGTCTGTACTGCATATCTGTTTTTCCTTTCAGTATAAACTGCTATCAAATATGTTTTCGAATAAAAATCCACTTGCCGCTATACTGGTGAAACGACCCAAACGACTATAAGTTTTTTTTGAAAACTCAAAACATAAACTCACATTGAGATAAAATAAAAATTAACACAACAACGAATTTCAAAGTTTAATGTCGCAAAGTATTTATTTCAAAACAATAAAAAATTACTCAAAAATTCCGATAAAAATTATCATATGCGGAATCTATAGGTCTTAAGAGTGCGCTGCCAAGGTCCCGGGTGTTGGCGAAAGTGGCGGATCCGGATCCCGTTTCCCGGGGCGCAGCGGAAGTTTTAAAATTTTGCACCGGGAATCGTTCATACATCAAAACAATACAATAAACCATACATAGGATGTTTATCGATTGTTACCTTGCTGGCGTCTAGGCGCCTGGCTCCGACTAGTTTCACAGGGAAACCGGCACTTCAAAAGGTAGGCGGCGGTAGATCGTCTAATCAGGTCCACGACCGGAAACACGAATCCTTCGTCAGCCTGCACTAGAAGGACTGACGAATTCGACATGAACGGAATCTCCTCGTCGTGGTGATCGAAACAAGTCCGATCACGAGGCGGTGTCGCGGCGGCGATCGGCGGCGGGAGAGGGCGGCGTGCGGCGGCCGAAGGGAGAAGGGAGGTGGGGCGGCGCTATGTAGGGTTTTTAATGAGACTTATTGTTTAATTCAACCCTATACTAGTCATACATAAAGGTGAGTAATGGGCTTGAACCAGCCCAATGGACTTTGGTCAAGCCCAGGTCCATATGAACATTCGGTTCATTTAAATCACCGTGGCTTCATCATAATCCCGATAGATGATCAGATCGGACCGATCGACTCAGTTTCCAAAACTGAGTATTATGATGTGAAAACAATTTTTCAGACCACCTAGTCCAAAATTACAGTTTAGCCCCTCAACTTTGGGAAATGGCAATTTGACCCCTGTTGACTTTTAGGAAGTCGCACTCCCCAAATTCCTTCTCCTGTGCTCAACACATTGACCTCAGTTTCTGTGTGGGAATCATGAATCCAGTACTTGTGTGACCCTCAATGGTTCAGGGATACATCTAGTCGTGGGCCCACAACCATTGTGACTCCGAAATCACAATTTCGGACTTGCCCATCGGATCATGGTAAAGCGCCTAGCAAAATCACCCCATGATCCCCTAGGTATCGCTGATAGTGCCTGCAAGAACCAGTTGGTCATGGTTAGCGTACAGTACGTTCCTTTCAACACATATATCCCGATCAGATCAACGACCATTGGTAAATCGAGAGTCGCTAGAGATCCGATAACTATTCATACATCTTGGAGATCAAATAGTGACATCACGAGTGTTACTAGGAAAACCCATTTACCTAAAACACATCCAGTACTCTGGCCAGAGATTTATCACACTATTGTCTCCTCAAATAGCATAGGATATCCACGCGTTAAAGCGAGCGGTGAATCCTCGACAACGAAGCATCGACACCTACATGCATCGGGACCTCACCCAATCCCGCCACCTTATGACCCCAAGTGAGTCGGTAAATGGGTCAAAGTGAGGCGCCTATCATGCAGAGTCCCAATGACGTTTCGAGTAGTGAGGACTAATCAGTACAACCAAGACCTCGGACTTATCCACTCGACAAATGGTAACTACTTGGAAAGTCCGAACGAGGGTAGTTCGATAGATCACTAGGTCACTATCCATCTGCATGCTCAGAACATCACAATGTTCCCTATCAATGAAACATGGTACTTCACATCGCAGATGCTAGTCTCAAGCTCGGGCGGCCTTATCCTCATTTTGACGGCCCGAATCGACTAGGAACGTGTTCAGAATATCACAGTGACTATTAGATGTGTTTCATGATAGCCATCATAT
>KQ996577.1:15301-27860 GCA_001598015.1 Dorcoceras hygrometricum | reverse complement strand
CCAGGACAAAATGAGGATAGGCGTAGTGCTCGCAGTCGTACTCGTGTTAGCGACGAGGAGGAGGTTGAGTTTGCGGCACCTCCTGCGGAGAGGATGGATGTCGTGATAGCACGGTTTCAGAGGATGAACCCTCCAGTTTTTAATGGTGACGAGTCCAGTGAGGATGCAGACTCGTGGCTCCGGAATATCATCGGTCTTTTCGATCGGGTGCAGTATGATGATGATCTTCAGCTGAGTTTAGCGACCCTCTTTCTTAGGAAGGCTGCAGAGCGCTGGTGGCGAGGCGCTTCGAGTACCTTGTTAGAGACCGGTGTTGGGATCTCTGGGGACAGTTTTTGTGAGACCTTCCGGCAGGAGTATGTACCCGAGTCTTATGTGAACGCCCGTGAGCGGGAGTTCGACCATCTGGAGTAGGGTTCCATGACTGTTCGGGAGTATGCTATGAATTTTTCTTCTCTGTTGGCGTACGTTCCCCATGTTTCTGTCCGGGAGAGGGCCAAGCGGACTAGATTTCTTGAGGGCTTGAACGAACAGTTGTATCATATGGTGTTGACCAGCAAACCCAAGAGCTATGCTGAAGCAGTTGACATAGCTATTGATATCGAGGAAGGTTTGCAGAGTCGTCGTGCTCGCAGGCAGCAGGCGGCGTAGGTTAGTCGTCCTGCTATTCAGGGAGCGCAGTCTTCACAGTCCTCCCAGTCAACCCATCAGCCCCAGCAGCAGCAGCATCAGCAGCAGGTGGCTCAGCAGTCTAGCCGTCAGAGGTTTCGACCCCGCGTTTAGCAATTCAAGAAGAAGCCGGGTTCTGGCTCTTCTGGTTCAGGCAGCTCGAGTAGCAGCGGTTCTCGGGCTATGTTTTGTGGTTTTTGAGGTGGAAAGCATCCGTCTACGCAGTGTGTTGGTGTGTAGGGTTCCTACAACCTTTGTGGTCAGTACGGGCATTTTGCTAGAGTGTGTCCGTCAGTTGGATCACAGCAGACCGTGGCCAAGCCTCAGGGTCGAGGAGGTCAGTCTAGGGGTCGTTCCCCTCAGCTCCAGCAGCCCCGATTGGGTGAGACTCAGTTTAGGCCGTTTCAGCAGCCTGGTCCGTCACGGTTCGGACAGTCGTCTCAGCCTTTCTTCTCTGGACCCCAGCATGCTCAGGTTAACGCCATCACTAGGGAGCAGGCCGAGGAGACACCGAGTCGGGTGATCGCTGGTACTTGCCTTGTTTTTGATTTTCTTGCACGTGTGTTGTTTGACACCGGTGCATCGCATTCATTTATTTCTTATTCGTTTGTTGTTGAGCATGGTCTGTGTACCATTTCGTTGCGCGATGCTGTTTCCGTGTCTACCCCTGGCGGTGTGAGCTTGTTCTCCCAGGAGGTTTTGTTAGCGAACTTGATCCGATTGATGCAGTGGGATTTCGATTGCATAGTTGGGATGGATGTGTTGTCCAACTATAGGTCCTCTATGGATTTTTTTCATGGAATTGTTCGTTTTAGGCCTTTGTCTTGCGTAGAAGTGGGACTTCTATGGCCAGGATTCAAGATCGAAGATTCCCTTAGTTTCAGCGATGGAGATGTTCAGCTTGTTGTCTTTAGGGAATGCTGGCATTATTATTTATGCTTTTGGATGCGTCTTCTTCTTCCCGCGTTCAGCTTAGTTTACGTTCTCGTGGTGCGACATTTCCCGGATGTGTTCCTGGAGAAGATTCTTGGTTTCCTCCGAGGCGGGAGATCGAACTTCAGCATAGAGCTGGTGCCTGGCACAGCTCCGATTTCACGTGCTTCTTATCGTCTGGCGCCTACGGAGTTGAGAGAACTCAAGGTGCAGCTAGATGATTTGCTGGAGAAAGGATTTATCTGTCCTATTATGTCACCATGGGGAGCACCCATTTTATTTGTGAAGAAGAAGGATGGATCGATGCGGATGTGCATTGATTTTTGCCAGCTGAACAAAGCCACTGTAAAGAACAAGTACCCGTTGCCGAGAATCGACGATCTGTTTGATCAACTGCAAGGTCCTACGGTGTATTCGAAGATTGATCTGCGATCAGGGTACCGTCAGTTGAGGGTGAGAGATCAAGATGTTGCAAAGACTGCGTTTTTCGTACAAGGTACGGACATTTCGAGTTTCTGGTGATGCCGTTTGGTTTGACCAACGCGCCTTTATTGATCAGTTTGTGATCGTGTTCATCGACGACATCTTAGTCTATTCGAAGACTCCTTTGCAGCACAAGGAGCATTTGCGTATTGTCCTGACGCTGAGAGACCAGCAGTTGTATGCAAAGTTTTCCAAGTGTGAGTTCTGGTTGGATCGCGTCGTATTCTTGGGACATGTCATTTCAGCCGAGGGGATTTTGGTGGATCCTAGCAAGGTTGATGCCGTTCTGAGCTGGGAGCATCCCAAGAATGTTTTCGAGATTCGCAGTTTCTTGGGTCTGGCTGGCTATTACCGTCGCTTCATTGAGGGATTCTCAAGTATAGCAAAGCCGATGACTCAATTAACGCAGAAGGACAAGAGCTTTGTATGGACTGAGAAGTGCGAGAATGCTTTTCAGCTGCTCAAGGAAAAGTTGACTACTGCGCCTGTGTTGGCTCTGCCGTCTAGAACAGGTGGATTCGTTGTTTGTTCTGACGCTTCGCTCAATGGATAGGGTTGTGTGTTGATGCAGAATGGTCGAGTCATTGCGTATGCCTCTTGTTCTGACGCTTCGCTTAATGGATTGGGCTGTGTTTTGATGCAGAATGGCCGAGTCATTGCGTATGCCTCGCGGCAGTTGAAACCGCATGAGACTCGTTATCCAGTCCATGATTTGGAGTTAGCAGCGGTGGTCTTTGCGTTGAAGATCTGGCGTCACTACCTGTATGGCGAGCAGTTTGTGGTGTACTCCGACCACAAAAGTTTGCAGTATCTATTTTCACTGCCTGACCTGAACATGAGACAACGTCGTTGGATGGAGCTGCTAAAATACTTTGATTGCGAGATTAAATACCAGCCTGGGAAGTCGAACGTAGTGGCCGATGCTTTGAGCAGGAAGGCTAGTGAGATGCTTGCGTCGTTGTACATCTCTAAGGATCAGGAGCATCTTAGTACTACGGGTTGGAGATTCTACCCGGATGAGGATTGCGTGGTGGTTTCATCGTTCCAAGTGGAGCCACATATTGTTTCGACTATTCGAGCAGCTCAGAGGACTTATCCGTCTATCCACGAGTTGAAGTTAAAGGTCAGGGCTGGAGAACTTGGGGACTATTCTGTCTCTTCCAATGGTTGTTTGCGTTTCCGGGGCAGGTTGGTTGTGCCCAATTTGATTGATTTGAAGGAGGAGATCCTTCGGGAAGCGCACTGCAGCAGACATAGTTTTCATCCTGGTGCACGGAAGATGTACCATGCGTTGAAGCCGCACTTCTGGTGGGCTGGCCTGAAGAGTGACTTTGCTGGTTTTGTCGCTCTTTGTTTGAATTGTCAGATGGTTAAGGCCGAAAGAATGAGACCTGGTGGTCTATTGCAGAGTTTGGAAGTGCCCCAATGTAATTGGGAGCACATTGCTATGGATTTCGTGACGCATCTGAGTGACTTTGCTGGTTTTGTCGCTCGTTGTTTGAATTGTCAGATGGTTAAGGCCGAAAGGATGAGACCTGGTGGTCTATTGCAGAGTTTGGAAGTGCCCCAATGTAATTGGGAGCACATTGCTATGGATTTCGTGACGCATCTGCCTCGTTCCAGCAGAGAATGCGATCCTATTTGGGTGGTTATAGACCGACTGTCGAAGTCTGCACATTTTATTCCCTATGTAATGACCTTCTCGTTGAAGAAGATGGCGAAGCTGTACGTTGATCTTGTTGTTAGACTGCATGGGGTGCCCGTTTCGATCGTTTCTGACAGAGATCCGAGGTTTACTTCCAGGTTTTGGAAGAGTTTACAAACAGCTTTGGGTACCAGATTGGCTATGAGCACCGCGTATCACCCCCAGACAGATGGCCAATCAGATCGCACTATCCAGACGTTGGAGGATATGTTGCGAGCTGTTGTGTTGGATTTCGGTGGTAGCTGGCAAGACGCGTTGTCTTTGGTTGAGTTTTCGTACAATAACAGCTACCAAGTGACGATTGGTATGGCGCCGTTTGAGGCTTTGTATGGCAGAAAGTGCAGATCGCCGGTATGTTGGGAAGAAGTGGGGGAGAAGAAGCTATCTGCCCCTGACTTTGTGCAGCAAATGAAGGATCATGTTGATCTAATTCGACAGCGGATGAAAGCTGCCCAAGATCGCCAAGCCAGTTATGCCAATAAGAGGCATCGACCTCTAGAGTTTCAGGTTGGTGATCATGTTTTTCTCAAAGTTTCTCCGTTTCGCAGTGTCATGCGCTTTGGACACAAGGGAAAGTTAGCCCCTCTTTACGTCGGATCGTATGAGATTGTTGAGAGGATTGGCCCTTTAGCGCATGGGCTGTTGTTGCCATCAGATTTGTCTTCTCTTCATGACGTCTTTCATGTTTCCATGTTGAGGAAGTACGAGCTAGATCTATCTCATGTGCTTAGGACTGACGAGGTGGAGCTAGATCAGTCGTTGAGCTATCAGGAATATCCCTTGCAGATCCTTGGCAGAAAAGAGAAACAGTTGAGGAATAAGACCATTCCGTTGGTGATGGTGCAATGGAGCAAACATGGAATGGAAGAAGCTACTTGGGAGCTGGAAGAAAAGATGCAGCGCGAGTGGCCGCATCTGTTTGAGTAGCTGTTGAGCTAAATTCCAGTAGTTTGTAGCTTTTGGAGAAAAGATGCAGCGCGAGTGGCCGCATCTGTTTGAGTAGCTGTTGAGCTAAATTCCAGTAGTTTGTAGCTTTTGGTTGTATTTCTTCCCTAGTTGTTATTAATTGTTTGCTCGGTAATCTTGAACTCTTGGCTTGTGTTGGGCAGAGTTCTGTTGTGTATTTTGCTGTTTAGTTGTATTTCCAAATTATTGTTTGATTTCGGTTACAAAATCCTTTTTAGTGGGGGAGAAATTTGAGACCTGAAATGTAATTAAGATTAAATTGTTGGAATTAATCGGATTTTAGAGATTTCTGGTGGTTCAGATCTCTGTTTGGAAGTTTGGTTAGTATTTTCGGGTCAGATTTCTCATTTTAAGCAATTCTGGAAGTTTTCGTATTTTTGAGTTGTGAGATTTGGTTGTGAGATCTGGTTTCGTGGTGAGAGCTGGTCGATTTGGTGAAATCCAGTCGTAGCGTGTTTTAGTAGCGCGAGATTCCTAAACGCCGTAGTTTTAGTGAAATCTGGATGCTTTGTGTTAAGTGAAAGCTAGTAGCATGTTTGTATCCAGTTGCTGTTTTATCTCATTTGTTGAGGGCAAAACGGTAGCGTTTTGATTAGTTGGTGCGACGCCGTTTGGATTGTTGCGTCTGGTACCACCTGGTGGGATCTGTTCGCGTGTGCCTGCTGGTTGTCCAGCTGAGAGTAGATGTCAACGATGGTCAACTCTACTGTAGCTTGCGTCTGGTTTCCTGTAGCTTGCGGCTGGTATTGCGCGAGGGTTATCGACCGGATTTGATGACGTCAGCTATGCGACGCCATTTTATTAAGTTGAAACACTGCATTTTGGTTATTGCGTGAGGAAACCAGCCGATGGTTTTAGGCGACCAGCTGGTGGCAGATTTGGTTATGTAAGCGGTGCGACGTCGTTTTGTTAAGTCGCTGCGACACCGTTTTTATTAGCGTTGTTTGAGAATTCAGCAGTTGGTTTCTTTGCATCTGCTGGTTGTATTTTGTAGCGTGTGTCGACTGGTTTTGTCGACGGATGATTTTAACCAGCTTTTACGCGTGTATTTAAGGAAGACTTGGTCTTCGATTTCAAGCACCAGATCCTATACTTAGCGAAATATTATCTTGGTTGTCGACCTCTGTTCTTCGAACCCTAGTACTGTTCACCGTGAGTTTCTCCGGCAAATTCCCATCGTTTCCGACCGTTGTTTGGTACGTGTGAGGTAGCGTTGGACTCCTCTCGAGAAGCTCTTCCTTTCTATACCATTCTTGGAGGCTATCGTTGTCTAGAGCAAGATCACGAAGTTGCTATATTCGGCCGTGTGTTGCGTCGTTGAGGTAGAACTTCGAATTGTTGTTGAGATCTTAGTATTAGCCTTTGTTTAAGCTTCCTGTTAGTGGTATTGTTGGATTTGATCGTTGGTGGAGTGAATGACTCCTAGCCGTGAGTTTCTGTGGTTGGAGGTGACCTTTTGTGTTGAGCCTGAGATCTGTTGTCTGTATTTAGCAGGTTTGCAATCCAGATCTCTCGGGCCTGTTTTTGTGGTAATTGTTGCACAGAAGTATAAGGTCGGATCTTGAGCTTGATTACAGTTTTGGGATAAGCTTGGATATATGTGTATGGTTGCTGGTATGTGTGCAATGTGTATGTTATCGTTTTGGCGAAGTTGCTGTCTTCGGCCGTGTGTTGCGTCGTTGAGGTAGAACTTCGAATTGTTGTTGAGATCTTAGTATTAGCCTTTGTTTAAGCTTCCTGTTAGTGGTATTGTTGGATTTGATCGTTGGTGGAGTGAATGACTCCTAGCCGTGAGTTTCTGTGGTTGGAGGTGACCTTTTGTGTTGAGCCTGAGATCTGTTGTCTGTATTTAGCAGGTTGCAATCCAGATCTCTCGGGCCTGTTTTGTGGTAATTGTTGCACAGAAGTATAAGGTACGGATCTTGAGCTTGTAATTCAGCGTGGAACCTGGCTTGGATAAATTGTGAGATGGCTGTGTTTGGATTGTCGTGCGGTGTTGTTGCTCTGTGTGAGAGCTGTGTATGCTTACCATGTGTAATTGTTGTGTTGCATATGGTTATATGTTTGTTATTCCAGCATGTTGCATACACGTATTCCATTCAGCTATTGCAGCCTTTGTTCTTTGTCGTCTCTCTGTTTTCTTACCAGGGTGCGAGGGCGAGCGGTGATTCCGCACTCTCATTTCTCCTATGCGCCGAGTGGCTAGCTACCACAGTTCATAGGTTGGGTTGTTGATGCATCTGGTAAGGGTGGACGAGTAGGGGTGAGTGGGTAGCACCCACATGTCCTACACTCACCGTGGCCACATATTCTGTTGCAATTTCCGTTGATCTGTTGTTTCCTTTCTCATGCATAGCATCTGCATTTTATTCTTGCTGTTAACTACTGTTTTATAGTTGCTCTCCGTACTGGGGTTTGACCCCATGTCCCTCTGGGGCTTGGTTGTTTTCCTTGTTGTGTTGTTTTCAGGGAACCCAGGTTTTACAGCTGGTCGTGGTTTTAACCCAGCTGGTGGTGCCCCAGGAGGTGGTTGAGTATCCCAGTTGCGTATAGCATATTAATATGTATCAGTTGAGTTAGCCAGGGGATGCCCTGTGCTTCGTTGTTGTATCCAGTGGTTGGAGTCTGATACTTGTTTTCGTATGCTATATTGATTGTGTTGTTTAATGGTTTTTATAAACTGGGATCTATTTTAAGTATCGCACTATTTTAAATTATACTGTTTTAAACCGTCAGGCTAAAAGCGAAAATTTTACCCGCTTTTTAGTAGCTTCTGCATGTGTTTGTATGTTGTTATCTCTGATTTGAGCACGAGGCCTGACAGAGGCAGTGCTAATCGATAGGCAAGTGTTCTTATCTTCTCTAAGATCTCATATGGTCCAATATACCTTGGACTATCTTTCCTTTCTTCCCAAAATGCATTACTCCTTTCATTGGAGCAATTCTCAAAAATACGTGATCACCTACTTCAAAATTCAGTTCCCCTCTTCGATTATCTGCATAACTTTTCTATCGGCTTTGAGCAGCTTTCATTCTTTCTCTTATCTTTCTAACAGATGCTGCTGTTTTCTCTACTACGTCTGGTCCTAAACCAACTCTTTCACCAACTTCATCCCAATGGACTGGTGTTCTACACTTTCGACCGTAGAGAGCTTCATATGGAGCCATCTGAATCGAAGCCTGGAAACTGTTATTATAGGCAAACTCTACCAGTGGAAACTTCAGATCCCAGCTTTCTGAAAAATCCACAATACATGCTCTGAGCAAGTCTTCTAAAATCTGAATCACCCTTTCAGATTGTCCATCGGTCTGGGGTTGAAACGCAGTGCTAAAGGTCAACTTTGTACCCATAGCTCTATGCAAACTTTTCCAAAAAGCTGATGTGAACTTTGGATCCCTATCTGATACAATAGTAATTGGAACACAATGAAGCCTCACTATTCTTTTACCTATAAATCGGCGTATCTGCTCACCTCGTATGTTGTTTTGTACTGGTAAGAAATGAGTCAGACTTAGTGAGTCTATCAATTATAACCCAGATGGAGTTATATCCTTGAACAGTTCTTGGTAAACCAGTCACAAAATCAATCGCTATACATTCCCACTTCCATTCCGGAATAGGAAGTGGCTTCAATAATCCAGCCGGTCGTTGATGTTCAGCCTTCACCAGCTGACACGTCAAACATTGAGCTACAAATCTAGCAACATCCCTCTTCATTCCTGGCCACCAGTACAACTGCTGGAGGTCCTTATACATTTTAGTACTTCCGGGATGTACTGAGTAAGGAGCTGTATGAGCTTCTTTCAAAAGATCAGCTCTCAAATCATCTATTTGTGGTACCCATATCCTTCCCAGATACCTAACTACTCCATCTTCTGAAAAATAGAGGTTGCTGCCTCTTTCTTTATTTTAACCAGCTCCAACCATCGCCTCTGCCTCATATTCATTTTTTTCTGGGTAAAGAAGTATTTCAAACTCTTGTGATCTGTAAATATCTCACACTTCTCCCCATAGAGATAATGTCTCCATATCTTAAGGGCAAAGACAACAGCTGCCAGTTCCAAATCATGCGTTGGGTAATTCTTCTCGTGAGTCTTCAGCTGTATGGATGCATATGAAATTACTTTATGCTCCTGCATCAAAACAGCTCCTAAACCCATTTTGTATGCATCTGTATAACTTACAAATTTTCCTTCATCAGATGGCATGGTTAACACTGGTGCTTCAATCAGCGCTTGCTTCAAATTGTCAAAACTGTTTTGACATTCAGTTGTCCAACTATACTTCACTTGCTTCCTTGTTAACGTAGTTAAGGGAACAGCTATATTAGAGAATCCTTGGATGAATCGCCTATAATATCCGGCTAAACCCAAGAAACTCCTTATCTCTGCAACAGTCTTTGGTATTGGCCAGTCGCGAACAGCTTCTACTTTAGCTGGGTCGACCTCAATCCCATCCTTAGAAATAATATGGCCTAGGAACGATACTTTCTCCAACCAAAATTCGCATTTGCTAAATTTAGCAAACAACTGTTTATCTTTCAAAATCTGGAGAACTGTTCTCAAATGTTGGACATGCTCGCATCTGGTCTTAGAATATACTAAGATATTATCAATAAATACCACTGCGAACTGGTCCAGAAATGGTTGAAAGACTCTATTCATTAAATCCATGAAAGCTGATGGAGCATTAAGTCCAAATGGCATAACTAAGAATTCATAGTGGTCATACCTAGTTCTAAAGGCTGTTTTATAAACATCTGCTGCTTTAATTTTCAGTTGGTGGTATCCAGACCTCAAGTAGATCTTAGAAAATACTATAGACCCTTTCAGCTAGTCAAACAGATCTTCTATCCTAGGTAATGGATACTTATTCTTAATCGTTAACTTGTACAGCTCTCGGTAATCTATACATAGCCTCATACTTCCATCCTTTTTCTTAAAAAATAAAACAGGGGCTCCCCATGGGGAAGTACTTGGTCTGATAAACCCCTTTTCCAACAGATCTTGTATTTGTTCCTTCAGTTCTTTCATTTCTGATGGAGCTAAACGGTAAGGTGGTTTAGAAACTGGAGCAGATCCTGGAATTAGATCAATGGAAAATTCCTACTCTCTGTCTGGTGGTAGTCCCTGGATATCTTCTGGAAAAACCTCGGGGAACTCACTTACCACTTCTACATCTGACAACTGGGGTCTACTGGTTACGGTTAAAGATGATAAACTAACCAGAAATCCTACTCCTCCTTTCCTCAAACAACGTTGAGCTTTAAGAGCTGATATTATTCGAGGAATCTTACAAATATGTTTAGCTTCAAACTTAAAGGAATCTCCTCTACATGGATTAACCGCTACTGTCCGAAGCTTAAAATCAATTACTACCCCATACATGGTTAACCAATCCATTCCCAAAATCATATCAAATTCAGGCATTGGCAATATGATTAAATCAGCAGTAATTTGATGCCCTTGAAGTTTAAGCTCTAAACTCTTAAATACATCGTGCGATATCAATTCTTCTCCTGACGGTACTGATACACAGAAACCTACAGCTACCTGGTCAGGCTTGATGGGCAATTTCTTAGCAAATTCAGCAGCTATAAATGAATGAGTGGCTCCTGAATCTATTAAAGCCATGGAAGGTAATTCAGCAATCGTAATCTCACCCGTAACTATTGTCGAGTCTGGGTTGGCTTGATCAGTTGTCATTACAAAGGCTCTGCTGGTCACCAGTTGCTTTGATTTTGGACAATATTTCAAAATATGTCCCGGCATTCCACATTTATAGCAGACATTTTGTCCAAGTCTGCATTGTCCAGGATGATTCTTGTGACACTTAGGACATTCTGGCCTATTATTACCAGCAGGAACAGAGCTAATAGGTTGAATCGGTAGAGGCTTCTGCTCCTGAGGCCTTTGCTGGTTCTTGTTTTGTTTCTTGAACGGCCTCTGGTCCTTCTGCTGAAAGGCTTGTCTTTTCTGTTGCCTTTCCTCATCAACATCTTTCCAATCCCTTTCAATTTGCAGGGTTCTATCCACTGCTTCTCGATAGGTCCTTGGCACAGATAGCCTAACATTCATTTTGAACATAGGCTTCAATCCCTCCACAAAATGACTCAGCTTCTCCTCTGGGTCATTTCCTATCAATGGCACAAAATAGCACCCTCTTTCAAACTTCCGCACATATTCCTGCATGGTTAAACTTCCTTGCTTAAAAATTTTTTTTTCAATTCAGACCTCTTACCAGCTGTGAAGTATTGCTCAAAGAATACTTATTTGAAATCTGCCCAAGTGAGATTTATCAAATCTATAGACAATTTGACTCCTTCCACCAAATCATCGCATCCTCTCTCAACATATAGATCAATTCAGACCTCTTACCAGCTGTGAAGTATTGCTCAAAGAATACTTATTTGAAATCTGCCCAAGTGAGATTTATCAAATCTATAGACAATTTGACTCCTTCCCACCAAATCATCGCATCCTCTCTCAACATATAGATAGCGCACATTGGCCTATCTAAATCAGACATCTGGAGGTATTCAAAGATAACCTCCATAGATTTGATCCAAATCTCTGCCACTAGTGGATCAGTTGTACCACTGAATTCTTTTGGCTTCTGTCGTCTGAACTTTTCTTGAGGATCATCATTACTTGGTCCTCTGCTGCTGGAAGATTGGCCATTACCTCTGTTGTTTTGTTCTACCAGCAGTCTTAACAATTGAGTAATATTATCATTATTGTCAGTTTCTTCTAGGGGAATATTCCTTCTACCTCTTCCTCTTCCTGACATTTTATATTCTATAGTTCATAATCCACCACACATATATATCAGAACATTCTAAATACTTTAAAGACAATGCTCTGAAAATAAACTCACAACTTAGAGGAACGGACGATGAACTCTGATTCAGCTGATGGTGCGTGTGTTTATCTCAGGAACGTTGCTCAGATACCATGTTGTGACACCCGAACCCACGGGAATCACGAATTGGGTTAAATAAAAATTTAGAATAAAAAGAAGAGCTGAAAGACAATTTGTTATAAGCTGTATTCCTTATAAATTAAAAAGTAATTGAAACACGAACGCAAAAGCTGACAAACACATATACACTTGCGCGCCAACTACTGACAAACACTTTGCGGAAAAACAGATCCTATTATATATATTGCAATTGCGAGTTACAACATCTGAAATTCTGTTTGAATATACAACTGTTGTAATTAATCTAATACAGATGCCTAACATACAATACCACATCAGATATGACACGAAAAACGCTGGCCATTGATAAAAACAACACCCAGTAGCTGCTATCAGTTTTCACCTCATGTTCGCTCCTCAGCTGTCATACATGCACCATTTTAAAATCTAATGAGCCCAGGGGCTCAGCAAGTAAAATCTGAGTAATAACGAATTTATTTAACTCAGGCAGACATCTGAACATACATGACTTGAGTTAAAGGAATCATCAATACATAAACGTTTCATAAACATCTCTTTCTTTCATAAACTTGGAGACAGGGGATAATAGCCCAGATCTCATAATATTATTTAAATTAGATTCTTGGCTTAGAAGCTCTCCTTAGGTCCGTGTTGCACTTTGATCAAAATGGCTTCCGATATCAGTTTTAGCATATAGCTCATATGAAAGGGCAGCCAACATCTGGACGACTACTCACCCTTCTCCTTGTGACCGTCTGTTATCTATGCCATAAACCTTAAAATAATTTTTGTTCCTTTAACATCCTTTCTTTCTTTGAAATCTCTTTAAACATCATCGGGTTCCATCATTTAAAACTCTC
>KQ996576.1:6348-17708 GCA_001598015.1 Dorcoceras hygrometricum | reverse complement strand
TGGAATTTTCCATTGATCTAATTCCAGGAGCTGCTCCAGTTTCTAGACCTCCTTATCGATTAGCTCTATCATAAATGAAAGAACTGAAGGAACAAATACAGGATCTGTTGGAGAAGGGGTTTATCAGACCAAGTACTTCCCCCTGGGGAGCCCCAGTTTTATTTGTTAAGAAAAAGGATGGAAGTATGAGGCTATGCATAGATTACCGAGAGCTGAACAAATTAAATATTAAGAATAAGTATCCACTTCCTAGGATAGAATATCTGTTCGACCAGTTGAAAGGGTCCATAGTCTTTTCTAAGATTTACTTGAGGTCTGGATACCATCAGTTAAGGATTAAGGCATCAGATGTTTATAAAACAGCCTTTAGAACTAGGTATGGCCATTATGAATTTTTAGTAATGCCTTTTGGACTTACGAATGCTCCATCAGCTTTTATGGATTTAATGAATAGGGTCTTTCAACCATTTTTGGACCAGTTTGTAGCAGCATTCATTGATGATATCTTAGTATATTCTAAGCCCAGATGCGAGCATGTCCAACATTTGATAACAGTTCTCCAGATTTTGAAAGATAAGCAGCTGTTTGCAAAATTTAGCAAATGCGAATTCTGGTTGGAGAAAGTAGCATTCTCAGGCCATATTATTTCTAAGAATGGGATTGAAGTCGACCCAGATAAAGTAGAAGCTATTCGCAGCTGGCCGATACCAAAGACTGTTGCAGAGATAAGGAGTTTCTTGGGTTTATGCGGATATTATAGGTGATTTATCCAAGGACTCTCTAAGATAGCTGTTCCCTTGACCACGTTAACAAGAAACAGGTGAAGTATAATTGGACAGCTGAATGTCAAAACAGTTTCGACAAGCTGAAGCAAGCGCTGATAGAAGCACCTGTGTTAACAATGCCATCTGTTCAGGGAAAATTTGTAATTTACACGAACGCATCAAAAATGGGTTTAGGAGCTGTTTTGATGCAGGAGCGTAAGGTAATTTCATACGCATCCAAATAGTTGAAAGATCACGAGAGGAATTACCCAACACATGATTTGGAACTGGCAGTTGTTGTCTTTGCCCTTAAGATATGGAGACATTATCTCTATGGGGAGAAGTGTGAAATATTCACAGATCACAAGAGTTTTAAATACTTCTTTATCCAGAAAGAATTGAACATGAGGCAGAGGCGATGGCTGGAGCTGGTTAAATATTACGACTGTACGATCAGTTATCACCCAGGAAAAGCTAATGTGGTAGCTGATGCGTTAAGCAGGAAGTCTGTTGGGTTAGCGCAGCTGATTGTCCAGAAACCGTTGGCAACTGATATTGAAAAGTTTGGACTTGAAATAGTGTCCAGCGGTAGTGATATGATTTTAGCAGACTTCTCAGTAAGATCAAATATGATAGACCGAATTCGCGAGGGTCAGCTGAAAGATGAGCAATTACAGAAATGGGTTAAACAAGATAAAGAAAGAGGCAGCAGCCTCTATTTTTCAGAAGATGGAAAAGTAAGGTATTTGGGGAGAATTTGGGTACCCCAAGAAGATGAATTGAGAGCTGATCTTTTGAGAGAGGCACATACAGCTCCATACTCAGTACATCTCGGAAGTACTAAAATGTATAAGGACCTTCAGCAGTTGTACTGGTGGCCAGGAATGAAGAGGGATGTTGCCAGATTCGTAGCTGAATGTTTAACAAGTCAGCTGGTGAAGGCTGAACACCAACGTCCAGCTGGATTACTGAAGCCACTGCCCATTCCAGAATGGAAGTGGGAGTGTATAGCGATGGACTTTGTAACTGTTTTACCAAGGACTGTTCAAGGATATAACTCCTTTTGGGTTATAATAGATAGACTCACTAGGTCTGCTCATTTATTACCAGTCAAAACAACATACGAGGTGAGCAGATATGCAGATTTATATGTAAAAGAAATAGTGAGGCTTCATGGTGTTCTAGTTTCTATTGTATCGGATAGAGATCCTAAGTTTACATCAGCTTTTTGGAAAAGTCTGCATACGGCTATGGGTACGAAGCTGACCTTTAGCACTGCGTTTCACCCCCAGACAGATGGACAATCTGAAAGGGTGATTCAGATTTTGGAATATTTACTCAGGGCATGTATTGTGGATTTTTCAGAAAGTTGGGATCTGAAATTATCACTGGTGGAGTTCGCCTACAATAACAGTTTTCAGGCTTCGATTCAGATGTCTCCATATGAAGCACTTTATGGTCATAAATGCAGAACACCACTCCATTGGGATGAAGTTGGTGAAAGAGCTGGTTTAGGACCAGACGTAGTGGAGCAAACAGCATCAGCTGTTAGGAAAATACGAGAAAGGATGAAGGCTGCTCAAAGCCGATAGAAAAGTTATGCAGATAATCGAAGTAGGGAACTGACTTTTGAGATAGGTAATCACGTTTTTCTGAGTTGCTCCTATGAAAGGAGTAATGTGTTTTGGGAAGAAAGGAAAATTGAGTCCAAGATATATTGGCCATATGAGATCCTAGAGAAGATAGGAACACTAGCATATCGACTAGCACTGCCACCACAGCTGTCAGCAGTACATAGTGTTTTCCATGTTTCAGCCTTAAGGAAATATGTTCCTAACCCTTCACATGTGTTAAGACATGAGCCAATTCAGTTAGCATCAGATTTAAGTTACGAAGAGAAACCAGAAAGAATTCTCCTCCGAGAAATTAGAAAACTAAGGAACCGTAGTATTCCTATGGTTAAGATATATAGACCCTCTAATCAGACGAAGCGAGAAGCAACATGGAAGACAGAAGCTCATATGTTTAACCTTTACCTATATTTATTTGGTAAGTAAATTTCGAGGACGAAATTTCAATAAGGAGGATAGAGTTGTAACGCCCCAAAATCTATAGGACCGCATTTGTGCATTTTATTAATCTAATGGGCCAAAATGGCAATTTTAAATGTTATGCATTAGCTGATTTCATTGATTTCAGAAATTAGATGCGATGCGGCTGGTTTCAGCGGATGACTCCAAGGGCGATACACGAGCAGGTTTTAAATGGGTTGAAAATATCTTTAAGGAGGACAAATGATTTATTTTGGAAAGGGTTTGGTGTTTTACGAATTAAAATGTTCAGAAGGAGATTTACTAAAATTTTAGATGTGTCATGCTTTGTAAACGTAGCACCTTGCCACTAATCCCTTTCATATTTAACCTGTTTTGAAAGTAAAGTATGTTATCATTTGCAAAGAAAATCTTTAGTGTTCTTCCAAAATATTTTCCAGAGAAGCTCGTGTTGTTGCTTGAGGAGGAGATTTCTGCAAGAATTAGCTATCATTGCAAAGCGTTGTTTAAGGCAAGTAAAAGCTGATCCTTTTTCTACACCAATTGAAGCATATATTGATTTTATTCATTTTATGGATCTTCTTGCCAGTATGTTATAGTATGTTGAAGTTCATGTTTAAATGATTTACGCATGAAAGAAGGAAAGAAAGATGGGTTCAAAAATGATATGCTTCCAAGTGTTTTCCAGAACGATATGGATGTTTTAAAATACTGAGGATTCGAGTTTCGATTCAATTATGTTTATGGATGTTCTTCCTTCCGGTGGATAGTAATATCGGAACTTGATACTGTGTAATTGGTGGTTGTTAATTGAATCAGTATAAAGTCTGGTTTGATAGACAACAGCTGATGGCATTGTATTCAGCAGTTGCACTGTTCATAATCAGCAGTTGCATTCCATTGTTATGACCAGCAGTTGCACTGTTCATTTTCAGCTGTTGCATTGTATCATTGTATTCAGCAGTTGCACTATTCATATATTTAGTTGTTTCGCAAACGACATCTTACCATTTATTCAGAGTCACGACTGATAACAGATATTCTTACATCTGTTTATTCTTGGTAACAGACTTTCTTACGTTAGCCCCTTAAAGTAAACGACGTCGTTTTATACCTATTTCCCGAGTAGCGTTGTTAGCGATTGTTATTGCGTCTGGTTCAACCTAACGATGTCGTTTCCTTAAGTTGAAACTGGTAGCAGATATTCTTACGTCATCACATCTGTTTCCTACTTCAACGACATCGTTTCATCTACTACGTCTATCAAATGTTAACAAATATTCTTGCGGCTGTTTTCAATAGTTGTGAACAGTGAAGATCTGTTTTATTCTCCGAACAGTTCTATTTCGTTACGCCTGATTTCTTTTAGCGATACCCATGAACAGTAGGGATCTGTTTTGTTTCATAGTATTGTTTCACTTTGTTACGACTGATTTCATTTCAGCAATGAGTTTCCAAAAGCTGAATTCGATACTCAGTGAAGTTTTGAAATGGGAAGCGAGAGTTTTAAATGATGGAACCCGAAGAGTTTCAAAGAGAATTTCAAAGAAAAGATGTTAAAGGAACAAAAGTTATTTTAAGGTTTATGGCATAGATAACAGACGGCCACCAAGGAGAAGGGTGAGCAGTTGTCTAGATGTCGACTGCCCTTTCATATGAGCTATATGCTAAAACTGATATCGGAAGTCATTTTGATCAAAGTGCACATTGTGCCTAAGGAGAGCTTCTATGCCAGAAATCAAAAGAGAAATGATGATGAAATCTGGGCTATTATTCTCATCTATAAGTTTATGAATGAAAGAACTGTTTAAGAAATGTTTATGAAAGAATGACATGTTCATTGATGTTCCTTTAACCCAGTATTGTATTGATCAGATGTCTACCTGCTCGAAATATATTTGCAAAGAAAAGATGTTAAAGGAACAAAAGTTATTTTAAGGTTTATGGCATAGATAACAGACGGCCACCAAGGAGAAGGGTGAGCAGTTGTCTAGATGTCGTCTGCCCTTTCATATGAGCTATATGCTAAAACTGATATCGGAAGTCATTTTGATCAAAGTGCACATTGTGCCTAATGAGAGCTTCTATGCCAGAAATCAAAAGAGAAATGATGATGAAATCTGGGCTATTATTCTCATCTCTAAGTTTATGAATGAAAGAACTGTTTAAGAAATGTTTACGAAAGAATGACATGTTCATTGATGTTCCTTTAACCCAGTATTGTATTGATCAGATGTCTACCTGCTCGAAATATATTTGTTATTACTCAGAGTTTGTTTGCTGAGCCCCTAGGCTCATTAGCTTTTAAAATGGTGCAGGTTCAATAACTGAGGAGCGAACGGGTGGTGAAGTCTGACAGCAGCTGCGTGGTGTTGTGTTTATCAATGGCCAACGTTTTCTGTGTCACGTTGATGTTATTTTATCTTTTGCAAAGACTGTGTTAGATCAGTTGAAACAATTGCATATTCAAATAGAATTTCAGATGTTGTAACCCGCAATTGCAAATATATATATGATATCTGTTTTCCGCAAATGTTTTAATATTTAGCGTCGCGCAAGTGTCTGTCAGCTTTTGTATTTATGTTTCGAAATTCTTTCAGAGTTATAAGAAGTACAGCTTATAACAATTGTCCTCCAGCCCTTCCTTTTATTCTAAAATTTTTATTTACCCCAAATTCGTGACCCCGTGGGTGTGGGCGTCACAGATTGGTTCAAGGAACGAAATATGGTATAACTTGTGCAGGATTTCAACTACGAAATCTGATACCGCTTGAGCAGAGTTGCAGCGTGGAAACTTACTGATATTGTACTGAAATTTTCGGAGTGAGTGAGGGAAAATGTTGCCATCAGCTGGGTATTTATAGGTGCAGAAATTTGAGTCAAAAGGTCTGTCATTAAGGCCTTAAATTCCTGATTTTATGGCCATTAAAATGGCTGTTACAAGAGAAAATGTTTAGGCATTGAATTGGGTGGTTTAATTGGCCATTAATCCCTCAAAATTGGCACTTACAATTGCGAGATTTGCTCTGTACACATGAAGAAGCTTACTGAAATTCGTGGGCAAAGTTTCCTTTACCAAATCTGAATTTGTGTCGCCAAATTTGAATCTGCGTCGCCAAATTTGAATTTGCGTCGTCAAATCTGAATTTTCTTAGTCGAATCTGAACTTCCTTAGTTGAATCTGAATTTCCGTCGTCAAATCTGAATTTCCTTAGTCGAATCTGAATTTCCTAGTCGTAGCTAAGTTGACCTTGTCCAGATTTGTGTTGACTGCTGACTATCCAGATATCTGAGTTGACTGCTGACTTATCCAGAAATCAGAGTTGAGTGACAGGGATCTGAGTTGACCGACCCGAATTTTTTTTTTCAAAAGCTGAATTTCTGGGTTTTCACATCCCTCACTCCTTAAAAGAAGTTTCGTCCTCGAAACTTTGGTTACCTTGATCATCGAAAAGGTAGGGATATTGCTTACGCATCTTATCCTCCATTTCCCACGTGGCTTCTCTCTCGGTATGGTTGGACCATTGGACTCTGACGTATGTGATTGTTCTTCGTCTAAGCACCTGGTCCTTTATGTCCACGATTCGAATTGGGACTTCTTCATAGTTCAGTCCTTGGGTTAGATTCCCTTCCACAAGGAGTGGCCCTTCATTAAGAACGTGACTTGAATCCGCGATATATCTCCTTAGTTGTGAGACATGGAAAACGTTGTGGATTCTTGACATACTGGGTGGTAGGGCCAGTCTTTAGGCAAGTGTTCCTACTCTTTCCAAGATTTCGAATGGTCCGACATACCGGGGATTCATATTTTCGGCCTTATCGAATCGGACTATCCCTTTCATTGGAGAAACCTTGAGATACACTTTTTCGCCTACCTCAAAGGCCAATGGCCTTCTCTTTAAGTCTGCCCAGCTTTTCTATCGATCCTGGGATACCTCCAGTTTTTCCTTTATGACGGCTACCTTATTCACTGTTTCCTGGACGAGCTCAGGTCCTGTGATAGCCTTTTCTCCAACTTCGTCCCAATACAGTGGCGGTCGACATTTCCATCCATATAGGGCCTCATATGGTGCCATTCCTATGATGTTGGTAGCTATTGTTGTATGCAAACTCAATTAGAGGTAGATGTTCGCTCCAATTACTACCAAAGTCTAAGGTACATGTCCGCAACATGTCTTCTAGGGTCTGGATGGTCCTCTCAGTTTGGCCATCTGTCTGTGGATGGTAAGTCGTACTGAGGGTAACCTTACTTCCCATTGCTTCTTGGAAACTCTTCCAGAAACGAGATACGAATCTCGGATCCCTATCTGATAGAATGCTGGTTGGAACCCCATGCAGTCTGACGATGTTGTTCATGTACAACGAAGCGAGCTTATCTAGGCCATAGTTCATTCGGACAGGCAGAAAGTGCACGGACTTTGTTAACCTATCCACGATTACCCATATTCCATCATGGCCTAATCTTGTCTTCGGTAGACGAACTACAAAGTCCATGGATATGTTTTCCCACTTCCACTCTGGAATTTCTAGTGGTTGCAATAATCTTCCAGGTCTTTGATGTTATGCCTTAACTTGTTGGCATACATGGAATTTAGCAACAAAATCAGTAACATCTCTTTTTATCCCATTCCACAAGAAGTGTTCTTTCAAATCTCTATACATCTTGGTACTTCCTGGGTGGTTTGAGAACTTAGATTTATGCGCTTCAGACATCACTTCCTGTCGGAGGTTATCGAGGTCGGTACACATAGTCGTCCGTTCATCCAAAGGACTCCATCTTGGTCTGCTCGGAAATCGGTCATTTTCCCTTCCTTGATCTGTTCTTTTAGCCTCATCAAGTCCCGCTAGCGCTCCTCAGATCTTGGTCACTGCTGAATTCATCAATCAGCACCGTTGACCATCGTTGACATCTGAACGACTCTGGACAACTAACCATCGCTGACTTCCTCGCGCAAAAGATCACATCTGTTCACGCCCGCTAACATATCCATCTATATAACGCTACTTCTGAAAACACAATACGACGTCACATTACCCCCAGAAAAGCCACATCTGACCAGCGCTCAAAACGACAGCGTTTTGCTCCCTGCTTGCAACAACTCACGCAAACACACAAGGGCACATCTGAGCATCCAGATTCCGCTCAAAACTGAAATTCTAAAAATCACCAAGTCTTCAAATCTGAAATCCCGATACTCAGAAAATCAATTAGCTAATTCTAAACCAAATCTAATTAGCTAATAAATCGTACTTAGCAAATTCTAGTCCTCACAATGCGTCTTCAGTTGCCTTGAGGCATAAGCAATTACTCTGCCATATTGCATGAGTACACACCCTAGTCCTCATTTGGATGCATCACTGTAGATATTAAAGCTTTTGTCCCCTACGTGTAGCGTCAGGACAGGGGCAGATGCAAGTTTTGTCTTCAGAGTTTCGAAACTTGCCTCACATTCTTCATTCCAGTTGAACTTGGAGTTCTTCTGTGTGATTCTAGTAAGCGGTAAGGCTATTGAAGGGAAGCCTTCTACAAACTTTCGATAATAGCCGGCCAATCCTAAGAAACTTCTAACTTCTGTCACTATCTTAGGTATAGGCCAGTCCATGATAGCTTCTACCTTCTTCGGATCCACTGATACGCATGCTTCAGAAATTAAATGGCCTAGGAATGCCACACTTTTCAGCCAGAACTCGCACTTTTTGAACTTGGTGTACAGTTGCTTCTCCCTCAGGGTTTGAAGGGTAAGTCGAAGATGCTCCTTGTGTTCTTATTACTTGGTGAATACACGAGTATATCGCCTATGAACACCACCACAAATTTTTCAAGGAATGGTTTGAATACCTGGTTCATGAGATCCATGAAGGCCACTGGTGCATTGGTTAGACCAAATGGCATCACCGTGAATTCGTAATTGTCATATCTAGTTCGAAATGCAGTTTTAGGAACGTCCTCAGCCTTGATCTTCAGTTGGTGATAACCCGACCTCAAATCTAACTTGGAGAAGGTTTTGGCTCCTTCGAGTTGATCAAAGAGGTCGTCAATTCTTGGAAGAGGATACTTATTCTTGATTGTGATATTGTTCAACTCTCTGTAGTCGATGCACAATCTCATAGTTCCATCCTTCTTCTTGACAAATAACACTGAAGCTCCACAAGGTGACACACTGGGTCGGATCTGCTTTTTTTCTAGCAGTTCTTGTAATTGATCCTTGAGCTCCTTGAGTTCCGTCGGTGTCATCCGGCAGGGTGCCTTGGAGATTGGGGCCGTCCCTTGTTGGGGAACTGTGGCGGATCCGGATCCCGTCTCCCGACGAGGCAGCGGAAGAATAAAATTAGGCCGGGAAACGTTCAATACAATTAAAAACTATGCAAACTATGAACCATTCATAGGGCGTTTAGTAGATTACCTTGCTGGCGACTTGCGCCTGGCTCCAACCAGAATCGCAAGGAGACTGGCTCTTCTCGGTAGGCGGCGGTAGATTCGTCAATCAGGTCCACGACCGGAAGGGAGACTCCTTCGTCAGCCTGCACTAGAAGGCCTGACGAGATCAGCGTGGACGGATCTCCTCGAAGAACTGATCGGAGCAAGTCCGATCAATCAACGGCGGGCGGCGGCTGACGGTGGGAAGCGGCGGCGGCGTGGGAGGAGAGGGAGAGTGGCGGCCGAATGCTTAGGGGTTTAGGGTTAGGGTATGTTGTAATCTGAATTACTTCTTAAGTTGTTACCAATTAAGCCTTAAGTCTAATTAAATAGACTAGCAATGGACATGGACCGGCCCAACGGGCCCGGGTCCAAATGACGATATCCATCGCTGCGACTTCATCGTAACTCCGATCGCCGATCAGATCGGACCGATCGAATCAGTTTCCAAAACTGAATATTATGATATGAAAAAAAATTTTTCAGATCATCTAACCCTAAATTGCAAAATGACCGTTTTGCCCCTCAAGAGCGGCAAATCACGATTTGACCCCTGTTGACTTTTAGGAAGTCGCACTCCCTAGAATCCTCCTCCTATGCTCAATACATTGAGCTCAGTATCCGTGCGGGAATCTCGAATCCAGTACTTGTGTGACCCTCAATGGTTCAAGGATACAGCTAGCCGTGGGCCCACAACCATTGTGGCTCCGGAATCACAATTCCGGACTTGCCCATCGGATCATGGTAAGAGCGTCTAGCAACATCGCCCCATGATTCCCTAGGTATCACTGATAGTGCCTGCAAGAACCAGTTGGTCATGGTTAGCGTACAGTACGGTCCTTTCAATCCATATATCCCGATCAGATCAACGACCATTGGTAAATCGAGAGTCGCTATAGATCCGATAGCTATGCATGGATATCCACGCATGTCTGCGAGCGGTGAATCCTCGACAACGATGCATCGACTCCTACATGCATCGGGGCCTCACCCAATCCCACTGCCTAACGACCCCAAGTGAGTCGGCAAACGAGTCAAAGTGAGACGCCTATCATGTAGAGTCTCAATGAAGTTTTGAGTCGTGAGGACTAATCAGTACAACCAAGACCTCAGACTTATCCACTCGACAAATGGTAACCACTTGGAAAGTCCGAACGAGGATAGTTCGATAGATCACCGGGTCACTATCTATCTGCATGCTCAGAACATCACAATGTTCCCTACCAATGAAACATGGTACTTCGCATCGCAGATACTAGTCTCGAGCTCGGGCGGCCTTATCCTCATTTTGACGGCCCAATCGACTAGGAACGTGTTCAGAATACACAGTGACTATTAGATGTGTTTCATGATAGCCGTCATACCCACTATCACATCTAACATACACTATAGTGCATTCCAGGTCTTTACTCAACGCAATTATTAATCATCATACAACACAATGAAAGTAAAGAACGCCATAAATAAATGCAAATATCATATATAAAGATTGTCATATACAAGAGTCTATAAACCCACACGCCACAAGTTGGCTAGTTGGGCATCTACTCTAACAATCTCCCACTTGCCCTAAAGCCAACTACTCATCAGACGTAGTCCCATTGTTTCGCGATGTTTTTCAAACAAGGGTCCTGGCAAGGGCTTCGTAAGTTGATCAGCAACGTTGTCCGCAGAGGCGACTCTTTCAACTGCTATGTCACCTCTAGCCAGAATATCCCGGATTATGTGGTATTTCCTCAGTATATGTTTGGATCTTTGGTGATACCTAGGCTCCTTTGCTTGCGCAACGGCACCCGTGTTGTCGCAGTACACCGGGATTGGACCAACTCCATTAGGAATGACGCCCAACTCTTGGACGAAATTCCTTATCCAAACCGCCTCCTTAGCAGCAGCTGATGCTGCGATGTACTCAACCTCAGTGGTTGAATCTGCGATGGTGTCTTTCTTGGAACTCTTCCAAGAGACAGCACCACCATTGAGCATGAATACAAATCCAGAGGTTGACTTCGAATCATCCACGTCACACTGGAAGCTAGAATCAGTGTAGCCTTCCAGTTTCAGTTCATCACCCCCATAGACCATGAACATATTCTTAGTCATTCGCAAGTACTTAAGAATATCCTTCAC
>KQ996574.1:23036-33546 GCA_001598015.1 Dorcoceras hygrometricum | reverse complement strand
GATCATGGTAAAGCGTCTAGCAACATTGCCCCATGATCCTCTAGGTATCACTGATAGTGCCTGCAAGAACCAGTCGGTCGTGGTTAGCGTACAGTACGGTCCTTTCAATCCATATATCCCGATCAGATCAACGACCATTGGTAAATCGAGAGTCGCTACAGATCCGATAGCTATGCATACATCTTGGAGATCAAATAGTGACATTGCGAGTGTAACTAGGTAAACATATTTACCTAAAACACTTCTAGTACTCTGGCCAGAGATTTATACACTATTATCCCCTCAGATAGCATAGGATATCCACGCATGTCTGCGAGCGGTGAATCCTCGACAACGATGCATCGACTCCTACATGCATCGGGGTCTCACCCAATCCCGACGCCTTATGACCCCAAGTGAGTCGGCAAACGGGTCAAAGTGAGACGCCTATCATGTAGAGTCTCAATGACGTTTCGAGTCGTGAGGACTAATCAGTACAACCAAGACCTCGGACTTATCCATCGACAAATGGTAACCACTTGGAAAGTCCGAACGAGGGTAGTTCGATAGATCACCAGGTCACTATCTATCTGCATGCTCAGAACATCACAATGTTCCCTACCAATGAAACATGGTACTTCGCATCGCAGATACTAGTCTCGAACTCGGGCGGCCTTATCCTCATTTTGACGGCCCAATTGACTAGGAACATGTTCAGAATACACAGCGACTATTAGATGTGTTTCATGATAGCCGTCATACCCACTATCACATCTAACATACGCTTTAGTGCATTCTAGGTCTTTAATCAACGTAATTGTAAATCATTACACACATAATGAAAGTAAAGAATGCCATATAAGTAAATGCGAATATCATATATAAAGACTGTTTGTACAAGAGTCTATAAAACCCACACGCCACAAGTTGGCTAGTTGGGCATCTACTCTAACAGACCCAGCCTCAGGGTCATGGAGGTCAGTCTAGGGGTCGTTCTCAGAAGTTTCAGCAGCCCCGATTGGGTGAGACTTAGTTTAGGCCGTTTCAGCATCCTGGTCCTTCGCGCTTTGGGCAGTCTTCTCAGTCTTTCTTCTCAGGACCCCAACATGCTCAGGTTAACGCCATCACTAGGGAGCAGGCCTAGGAGACATCGAGTCGAGTGATCGCAGGTACTTGCATTGTTTTTTATTTTCCTGCATGTGTGTTGTTTTACACCGGTGTCGCATTCGTTTATTTCTGATTCGTTTTTTGTTGAGCATGGTCTGTGTATCATTTCGTTGCGCGATGCTGTTTCCGTGTCTACCCCTGGCGGTGTGAGCTTGTTCTCCCAGGAGGTTTTGTTGGATGGTGTGTTGCGGTTTGGTGAGCATTCCCTGTTAGCGAACTTGATCCGTTTGATGCTTTGGTATTTCGATTGCATAGTTGGGATGGACGTGCTGTCCAACTATAGGTCCTCCGTGGACTGCTTCCATGGGATTGTGCGCTTTAGGCCTTTGTCTGGCGAGAAGTGGGACTTCTACGGCCAGGATTCTAGATCGAAGATCCCGTTGATCTCAGCTATGGACATGTTCAACTTGTTGTCTTTGGGGAATGCTGGCTTTATGATCTATGCTTTGGATGCGTCTTCTTCTTCCCATGTTCAGCTCAGCGACGTTCCAGTGGTGCGACATTTCCCGGATGTGTTCCCGGAGGAGATTCCTGGTTTCCCTCCGAGGCGGGAGATTGACTTCAGCATAGAGCTGGTGCCTGGCATAGCTCCGATTTCACGTGCTCCTTATCGTCTGGCGCCTACGGAGTTGAGAGAACTCAAGGTGCAGTTAGATGATTTGCTGGAGAAAGGTTTTATTCGCCCTAGTATGTCACCGTGGGGAGCGCCTATTCTGTTTGTGAAGAAGAAGGATGGCTCAATGCGGATGTGCATTGATTTTTGCCAATTGAATAAATCCACTGTGAAGAACAAGTACCCGTTGCTGAGAATCGATGATCTGTTTGATCAGTTGCAAGGTTCTGCGGTGTATTAAAAGATTGATCTTCGTTCCGGGTACCATCAGCTGAGAGTGAGAGATCAGGATGTCGCGAAGACTGTGTTTTGTACGAGGTACGGGCATTTTGAGTTTTTGATTATGCCGTTTGGATTGACAAATGCCCCTGCAGTATTTATGGATTTGATGAACAGAGTTTTTCACGAGTTTATTGATCAGTTTGTGATCGTGTTCTGACATCTTAGTCTATTCGAAGACTCCTTTGGAGCACAAGGAGCATTTGAGGATTGTCCTTCAGACGCTGAGAGACCAGCAGTTGTATGCAAAGTTCTCCAAGTGTGAGTTCTGGTTGGATCGCGTCGTATTCTTGGGACATGTGATTTCAGCCGAGGTGATTTCTATAGATCCTAGCAAGGTTGATGCCGTTCTGAACTGGGAGCGTCCCAGGAATGTTTCCGAGATTCGCAGTTTCTAGGGTCTGGCTGGCTATTATCGTCGCTTCATTGAGGGATTCTTAAGTATAGCAAAGCCGATGACTCAATTGACTCAGAAGGACAAGCGTTTTGTTTGGACTGAGCAGTGCGAGAATGCTTTTCAACTGCTTAAAGAGAAATTAACTACTACGCCTGTGTTGGCTCTGCCGTCCGGTACAGGTGGATTCGTCATTTGTTCTGACGCTTCTCTCAATGGATTGGGTTGTGTGTTGATGCAGAATGGTCGAGTCATTGCGTATGCCTCACGGCATTTGAAACCGCACGAGACTCGTTACCCAGTCCATGATTTGGAGTTAGCAGCGGTGGTCTTTGCATTGAATATCTGGCGTCACTACCTGTATGGCGAGCAGTTTGTGGTGTACTCCGACCACAAGAGTTTGCAGTATCTGTTTTCGCAGCCTGACTTGAAAATGAGACAACGTCGGTGGATGGAGCTGCTAAAGGACTTTGATTGTGAGATTAAGTATCAGCCTGGAAAGTCGAACGTAGTGGCCGATGCTTTGTGCAGGAAGGCTAGTGAGATGCTTGCATCGTTGTACATTTCTAAGGATCAGGAGCATCTTAACACTACGGGTTGAAGATTTTACCCGGCTGAGGATTGCGTTGTGGTTTCATCGTTTCAAGTGGAGCCACAGATTGTTTCTACCATTCGAGCAGCTCAGAGGACTGATCCGTCTTTCCATGAGTTGAAGTTGAAGGTCAGGGCTGGCGAACTTGAAGATTATTCTGTCACTTCCGATGGTTGTTTGCGTTTCCGAGACAGGTTGGTTGTGCCCAATTTGATTGATTTGAAGGAGGAGATCCTTCGGGAAGCACACTGTAGCAGACATAGTGTTCATCCTGGTGCACGGAAGATGTACCATGCTTTGAAGCCGCACTTTTGGTGGGCTGGCCTAAAGAGTGACGTTGCTGGTTTTGTCGCTCGTTGTTTGAATTTTCAGATGGTAAAGGCCGAAAGGATGAGACCCGGTGGTCTGTTGCATAGTTTGGAAGTGCCCCAATGGAATTGGGAGCATATTGCTATGGATTTCGTGACACATCTGCCTCGTTCCAGCAGAGGATGTGATGCTATTTGGGTGGTTATAGACAGTCTGTCGAAGTCTGCACATTTTATTCCCTATGGAATGACCTTCTCGTTGAAGAAGATGGCGAAGCTGTACATTGATTTTGTTGTTAGACTGCATGGTGTGCCCGTTTCGATCGTTTCCGACCGAGATCCGAGGTTTACTTCCAGGTTTTGGAAGAGTTTGCAAACAGCTTTGGGTACCAGATTGGCTATGAGCACCGCGTATCACCCCTAGACAGATGGCCAACTACTGAGTGAACTATCCAGACGTTGGAGGATATGTTGCGAGCTGTTGTGTTGGATTTCGGAGGTAGCTGGCAAGACGCGTTGTCTTTGGTTGAGTTTTCGTACAATAACAGCTACCAAGTGATGATTGGTATGGTGCCTTTTGAGGCTTTGTATGGCAGAAAGTGCAGATCGCTGGTGTGTTGGGAAGAAGTGGGGGAGAAGCAGCTATCCGCCCCTGACTTTGTGCAGCAAATGAAAGATCATGTGGATCTTATTAGACAGCGGATGAAAGCTGCCCAAGATCGACAAGCCAGTTATGCGAATAAGAGGCGTCGACCTCTTGAGTTTCAGGTTGGTGATCGTGTATTTTTCTCAAATTTTCTCCGTTTCGTAGTGTTATGCGCTTTGGACGCAAGGGAAAGTTAGCCCCTCGTTACGTCGGACCGTATGAGATTGTCGAGAGGATTGGCCCTTTAGCGTATCGGATGTTGTTGCCGCCAGAGTTGTCTTCTCTTCATGACGTCTTTCATGTTTCCATGTTGAGGAAGTATGAGCCAGATCCGTCTCATGTGCTTGGAACTGACGAGGTGGAGCTAGATCTGTCGTTGAGTTATCAAGAATATCCTTTGCAGATCCTTGGCAGAAAAGAGAAACAGCTGAGAAATAAAACCATTCCGTTGGTAATGGTGCAGTGGAGCAAACATGGAAGGGAAGAAGCTACTTGGGAGCTGGAAGAAAAGATGCAGCGTGAGTGGCAGCATCTGTTTGAGTAGCTGTTGAGCTAAATTTCCAGTAGTTTGTAGCTTTTGGCTGTATTTCTTCTCTAGTTGTTGTTAATTTTTGCTCAGTTATCTTGAACTCTTGGCCTTGTGTTGGGCGAGTTTTGTTTGTATCTTTTTGTTGCTGTGTTGTTGTGACAGAATTGTTGTTTGATTTCGGGGACGAAATCCTTTTAAGTGGGGGAGAAATGTGAGACCTGGTTTTGTGTTTAAGATTAATCGTGAGAATTAACCGGTGTTTTGAGATTCTTGGTGGTTTAAGATCTCTGTTAAATGTTTGAGTAGTAATTTCGGGTCAAATTCCTCGCTTAGAACAATTCTGGTAGTTTTCGTATTTTTGGTATTTGGGTAAAAGCTGGTTTTATTGAGAAAGCTGGTCGAATTGTTGAAATCCAGTCGTAGCGTGTTTTGGTAGCGCGAGATTCCTAAACGCCGTCGTTTTAGTGATATCTGGGTGCGTTGTGTTAAGTGAGAGCTGGTAGCGTGTTGTATCCAGTCGTTGCTTTATTTTTTTCATTGAGGGCAAAACGACAGTGTTTCGATAAGTTGGCGCGACGTAGTTTGGATGTTGCGACTGGTTTTCCAGCAGCGAGAGATTTGTTTGCTACTGTAGCTTGCAACTGGTGGTGGTTACTGTAGCCTGCGTCTAGTTTTTTTGTGCGAGAACTAGCGACTGGATGACGTAGGCTATGCGACGTCGTTTTAGTTAGCGCTAAGGAATCCAGTCGATGGGTTATGCGACGCCGTTTTAATTAGTTGCAACACTGCGTTTTAGATGTCGCGACTGGTACCAGCTTTTGGAGGGATTTCACGCGAGAGAAACCAGTCGATGGTTTTAGGCGACCAGCTGGTGGCAGACTTGATGACGTAAGAGGTGCGACGTCGTTTTGTTAAGTCGCTGCGACATCGTTTTGATTAGCGTGGTTTGAGAGTTCAGCAGTTGGTTCTTGGCATCTGCTGGTTTGTTGGTACCTGCTGGTTATGTCGGTGGATTTTTTTAAAAACAGATTTCAGCAGCTACGGGATTTATATATAGGAAGACTTGGTCTTCGATTGAGATATCAGATCCCATACTTAGAATATTTTCCCCGACATTCGTTCTCTGTTTCCCGAACCCTAGAGCATTGTTCACCGTGAGCTTTTCCGGTGAATTCCTGTCGTTTCCGGCCGTTGTTTGATACGTGCGAGGTAGAGTTGGACTCCTCTCGAAAAGCTCTATCATTCCATACCACTTTTGGAGGCTGTGGTGGGCTAGTTGAGGAACGCGAAGTTGCTGCCCGATTGTGCGTTTTGTAGTGCAGGTAGAACTTCGTTCCCTTGTGATGAGATCTTGTTCCTAGCCTTGGTTTAAGCTTCCAGTAAGTTGTTTTGGTAGTAATTGCGTTGGTTGAGCGTGGCTCCCAGCCGTGAGCTTCTGTAATTGGCCGTGATTTCTGTGCAGCTTTTGAGATCTGTGTGTTGTGTATTTAGCAGGTTGTTATCCAGATCTCTCGGGCCTGTTTTGTAGTAATTGTTGCACAAAAGAATAAGGTACGGATTTGAGCTTGAAGTAGCTGGGAATTGGCGTGAGATTGAATGCTAGATGGCTGCTTGTGCGTTGGCATGGATGTTGCTGTGTGTATATGTGATTGTTGTTGATTTTAGCTGCAATGTTTATGCATACACGCATTTCCCATATTGCATTCATATTTCGGTTACATCCATTGTTTCGTATCTTGTATTACTGTTGTTGATTCTTACCAGGATGCGAGGGCGAGCGACAATACCGCACTCTCATCTCCCTGCTGGGATCGTTAGCCACCATGCGCCGAGTGGTTAACTACCACAGTTCATGGGTGAGGCAACGACAGGTTGAGTTGTTTGATGCATCTGGTATTCGGGTGTAGTGTCATGGCGAGTGGCTCATTACCACACTGTGAACACACCCCGTGGCCACTGTTGTTGCAGATTCTTGGAGCTGTGCTTGAGTTCCTTAGCTCCCTTGTTGGTTGAGCCTTCTGTTGTTATCCGGTGTCTCATGCATAGCATCTGCATTTTATCTTATGCATTCTTTTAGCTACATCTGTTGCTCTCCGTACTGGGGTTTGACCCCATGTCCCTCCGGGGCTTGGTTTGTTTCCTTGTTTGTGTTGTTTTCAGGGAACCCAGGTTTTACAGCTGGTCGGGGTTATAACCCAGCTGGTGGTGCCCCAGGAGGTGGTTAGCATGTCCCAATTGCGTATAGAATATTTATATATATATGTCTCAGTTAGCCAGGGGATGCCCTGTGCTTCGTTATTGTATCCAGTAGTTGGAGTCTGATACATGTTATGATTGTTGCCGGGGCTTGGTTTGTTTCCTTGTTTGTGTTGTTTTCAGGGAACCCAGGTTTTACAGCTGGTCGTGGTTATAACCCAGCTGGTGGTGCCCCAGGAGGTGGTTAGCGTGTCCCAATTGCGTATAGAATATTTATATATATATGTATCAGTTAGCCAGGGGATGCCCTGTGCTTCGTTATTGTATCCAGTAGTTGGAGTCTGATACATGTTATGATTGTTGTATGCTATACTGTTGGTTGTTTTATAAACTGGGATATATTTTGAGTATCGTTCTATTTTAAATTATATCATTTTAAACCGTCAGGCCAAAAGCAAAAATTTTACCCGCTTTTTGATAGCTTCCGCATGTGTTTTGGTGTTTTTACTCTGTTTAGAGCACGAGGCCTGACATCAAACCTCAAATTCTACCTCAACAAATCTTACTCAGGCACGGCAACTTCGGTTTGCTCAATTGCCTTCCTCGCTGGTCTCAACAACGACAGCAGGAATTACCTCAAAAGTCCAGAAGAACCAAATAAAGCTCGGGTCAGATCTCTCGAAAAGCTTCGAACGAACAGACTCTTCGCGCTTCTCCTCTAACGTCGAATCAGGATTCCTAACTGGTATCAGTCGATAAACCTAAGCACCACGAGCTCCGAACCACCAGGTTTGCTCCAAACAACGACAGAAATCAACGGCAATCTATCGGAGAAGTGTTCGAATGAACAGTAATTATCGAGGGTTCACTGGAGGAAACGATAAGGAATGTCGGGTTCAAAATACGCTAAGTGTTGAGCAGCACTTGGTATATAATCCTCGAGTTAAAGCTACTGTACTAACAATTCAGATCTCTGCTTAAGCTAAAGCAAAAGTCCTCTCAAAGCTGAATCCAGCGTTCTCCCTCCGCTGGCTCTGCTGATATAGTTCAGACATCTAAACGCTCTACTAACTCATATAGCAAACGACGTCGCACCAACTAATCAAAACGACGTAGCAGAGCTTTCGCAGTTGAAACAGATATCTCGCTAGCAACATCTGAACGCTAACAACAACAGTCAACTCAGCTGTGTTGACTAACACGTGGCACCTTCTCGCACCCGCGCCAACTCTATCAGATGTCTCTCGCTACTTCTCAGCTGCTCTCTCTCTCTCTCTCTCTACACAGCTCCATTGACCAGCGGTGACATCTGATCAAGCTACTACTGAGTACCAACATCTGATGCCCGCTAAACCCCGTGCAAGAATGATGGTGGCCTATCTTCTCCCAGCGATGAACCTCAAGTCTGAATTACCAGTGGAATCACTTCCCGATAGGAAAATGCAACATACTGAACTATAAATTCGACACAGATCTCACTCGATCACCAACTTATCACAGTTGATCACTCTACGTCTAAATCTGAGCACCCAGAAATCACGATTTACATGAAAAATCTTAATTCAAAACCTGATTAACCATTAAATCTTACTTAACAAATTTCTAGTCCTCACAATGTAGACTTGTTTAACGTCTCTGTCCAAAGACTACAATGGAGAGTTTTAAATTTGATTCAATCATTTTTCTGTTTTGCTCAACTCTCGAATATGTGAATGAATCGTGTGTGAGAATACAGTGTATGCTCAATATCTCAAAGATAAAATCTCACACACTGGGAAGTGCTCCTGTTTGAGCTTGTCTCTGGATGTCTTCCCAGGGTTGTGCAGACTTGTATTATGTTTTATCTTATGCACACCCACTCTCTTTGCTCTGCTCTCTTCACTTCTTTCTGCTCTTGATATATAAATCCGCTTAGCACATTTGCCCGTTGTACACAAGCTTGTAGCCATTTGAAAAGTCTTATGACACTGTTGTACTTGTGTCCTTTGGCTTTTAATGCATTGTAGGCTTTATTTGACTTGAGCTTTTTTCATCGGTGCTTCTGCACCCTTTGCTATCTTCGAGCTCTGTTTGTCTCGATCAAACAAATTAGTTAGTCTTCTAGTATTCTGAGACTACGCAAACTAATTTTGATCTGGCGCAGGACTTCTGATATGTTCTACCATTTGATGTCCTTCCAGCTGGTTTTCTTCAACCGTTTTATCCCTGAGCTGGTTGCTTCATTGAGCTGTTCAAAGCTCTCTTCTTCTCCTCTCTATCTGCTCTTGTTAGCAACTGCTCTTGAGCAACTCTTCTAATTTGCTCTTGTATCTGCTCTTGAGCTCAGCTTCTCTTGTTCTTCTTGTCCAGCTGGTTTGACCTTAACCAGCTGGTCTCTTTTCTGCTCCCTATATCTGAGCATATTATATATTTGAGTTGTTCTCCAAGCTGGTCTGCTTCAGAGTTCTTCTGGATCAATGCTGAGCTGATGTAATGTGCTCATCCAGCTCGCATCTTTCCATACCAGCTTAGCTCTATAGAGACTGATCGAGTACCCCTTGCATACAGATTCTTCCTTTGCTCCAATAGTTTAGGGTTACCTCGAGCTCGTCTAGCCACTCACTAAAATAGCCCGGATCTGCACTTGAAACACCACACTTGTACGCTGCACTTGATCTGCTCTTGAACAGTTCTGTACTTCACCAAATCTTCTCTGTGCTTGGTCTCTAAACTGCGCTTGAACTGCTTTGGCATCAAACTGGTAGACCAGCTTTGTGTTCCCTACAATCTGGAAGACTTCTGTTGTACCAGTTCATGTGAGGCCCGAAAGTTTATAAGATTAATTGAGTTAATTAATCGGGTTTAGCATAGACCAGATTTGGCTTGAACAGATCTGGGATGAATCGGCTTTGAGTTGGTACACTTGGTTTTGTTATCGGGTTCTTATAAGTCCTTGAGACAGATCTGGGAGTTGGAGTATCTCGTGGGAATTGATCAGATATGAGCGTTGCTCAGCGCTGGTTATCGCGCTCAGCTTTAGTGATGAGATTTGGTGTCGCTAGGCAGTGGAGAGTACGCTAGTGTATTTCAGTAGCGAGTAGCTAAACTACGTCGTTTGGATTAGTTGGAACGACAGCGTTTTGGTTCAGCGAGCGAGATTCAGATTTGAGGTGTTGGTCTTCAGATTTCGATGAGATCTGAGTGTTGCGATGCGGGTTAGCATTTCAGATTTGAGTAGAGGGTGACGTGTCCAGATGCGACAGTAGACTCTTTGCGACGTCGTTTTGATAAATCGAGATTTGTTTGCTGTAGAGACAGATATGTTGTGGGATTAAGATCCGAACGGGAAAGCAGCGGTGTACCTTAAGTTGTTGGTGGGATCTGTTCAGCAGTCGTGGGAAGATTTGAGTTATATAGAGAGGACTTTGCCTTCGTCCATTATTGTTTCCCGACACCTAGAATATTTCCCGTGAGAAAATTCCGTCGCGATACCCTAGCTACACCGATTACCGAAGGTAGACTGATGGATCTGTGTAAACTGATCCTGATTAAGTTTTGAATTACACAAAACCTGTTATTGTGTTTCTAACAATTCTACTTAGTGTACAGATTTTAGGAACGAAGAAGAAGATGAGCAGTAGCAGAATCTGTCCAGTCGATGGTTTGAAAAGACAAAGTTCACAGCTGGTTTGATCAATCTTTGTAACGACAGCTGGATTAGCAATGGAGACGTCCAAAGTTGAGTCAGTTGTTCGTAATCAGGCGGATGCCAAGTTGAACCAGCTGGAGCATAGTGAACCAGTTGGAACGATAAGAACCAGCTGCAAG
>KQ996573.1:0-10776 GCA_001598015.1 Dorcoceras hygrometricum | reverse complement strand
TTCAGAATACACAGTGACTATTAGATGTGTTTCATGATAGCCGTCATACCCAGTATCACATCTAACATACACTATAGTGCATTCTAGGTCTTTACTCAACGCAATTGTTAATCATCATACAACACAATGAAAGTAAAGAATGTCATAAACAAATGCGAATATCATATATAAAGATCGTTTCATACAAGAGTCTATGAACCCACACGCCACAAGTTGGCTAGTTGGGCATCTACTCTAACAAAGTGTTTTCAGCCGAGCCGCTATGTCCCTCATTTTCATGATGTGCTCTCGCACACCTTTCACACTGGTGAGTATAAGTGACGAGAACTCCATTATCAGGGTGTTTGCAAGGGCCTTGTCTGAAGTTGCTAATTTTTCATCAAATTGTCTTAAGTAGGTCCTTGACTTT
Source organism: Dorcoceras hygrometricum (assembly GCA_001598015.1). Lineage (NCBI taxonomy): Eukaryota > Viridiplantae > Streptophyta > Magnoliopsida > Lamiales > Gesneriaceae > Dorcoceras > Dorcoceras hygrometricum. The sequence continues at coordinate 10,367 of KQ996573.1, read as the reverse complement.
GTCATGCCCATCGATCGAACCACGAATACCAGTACAGATTTTTGTCTTTATGAAAAAAACGCTGAGGCGATTAGATCGCTTTCACTTCTCATAAAGATCGTTCTCATCTGGTTCACTGAATTCATTACTAGCCATGAGTTCGTCTTTCCTCGTGGCATAATCGATGTCCACTCATCCTAAATGAAAGAGAACTCGTTCTTTTCAGACTTTGTAATTATCACCTCTAACTTCAGGGATATCACAATGCTTATCAGAAAAATTAAAAGTTTGTACTGCATAGCATAAATAAATAACATGCTTATCACTAAATGTTTTGAGTTAAAATCATGTTTACCAATGTAAATCATGGAAAAAATATAGCGACATAGAACTTTCCTGTGGGCTAAAGTCTTAACTCGATTAGATTTTTATAAAAAAAAGTTTTGATAAAACTATTAGTTAATTTTTCTTAACTCCTGTGGGTAAATTAAGAAAAATATAGTCTGATATATTATCTTAATTAATTACACAAACATAAAAAAAATACCTGTCGGGTAAAATTTATTATGCTCATATAATTAATCACAATTTATGTCCTTAATGTGATCCAAATCCTCTTAATGTATAACTTTTCATAATTAAGGATGTTGTGGCTAAACCTTAATTATTTAAATTACACGGTTCACTGGACGAAGATTTTGGCTTTACTAAATATTTGATATAATAATTAATATTGACATAATCAACAATGTCTAAGAGTGCTTCCAGGTCATTGGAGGGGCTATGGTCCGCTTAAAACCCAACTTCATAAGACAAAGCAACGCCCCTCAATGAGCCCAGCCGATACAAGCCATTTTTAAGTCGATCTATGAAGGACTCTCTTAGATCTTGTATTCATATGTCAAATCATAAGTACTATTCAAATTAGTGAAAACTTTATATGCCGAAATTTTATTTATGTAATCTAATTTGTTCACCAATTATGGAGTCAATACACTAATATGAACAAACTATCCTTATTTGCATATCAATAAAATCAAACATAATAATTAATTGCATGCAAAATAAGGAAATTAATCATGATAACCTATTTCACAAAAATATGCAAAACATTCAAATATCAATAATTTGGAAAATAAATTTATAGATGTCAAAATTGACCAAATTTCAAAATTTCATAATATCGTCCCAATTTTTCGAATTAGCCCCAAAATTGACAAATTTCGAAATTTACCTCAAAATTACCAAAACCTCAAACTCTAGGCCCTCAATTCCAAAACTCGCCTCCGGCACCAAAATCAGGCCAAACAATGACGGAACATGGTCGATTGAGGCCACCACTGATAGGAGAACACGATATCCGACATATTCGATCAATATCCGCCCCCAGAATGGCCGACATTTTTTCGGATTTTGCCGAACATTTGTGGAAAATTCACGTCGGAAAAGACGATTTTCCGTTCAAAATCTCGAAGTTAGCAGCCGGCGAAGGGTGGCTTGAGGTCGGCGTGTTGTGGGCTCTCGGTTGGTGACATCAATGTCCGGTGATGAGAGTCGGTCGGCGACCAATGAAGGTGATGGTCATGAGATATAGGGATTGCTCAATAATTTCGGTAATTGTACACAAATTCATAATTGGGTTTTTGCAACTAAAATTTTTTTGGATCAAGGCAGAGATAAACTGCTCTGATACCAACTGTAAGAATTTAAATCATGTTCGACTGAATAACATGATACTGAATGCAGAAAACGGATCAAGAATTACCTCCAGCTATTGATTCTGATGCGGAACTTTCAACATCACAAGCAACTAACTGAAATTGCTACATAATCTTCTAAGCACTCCAAACCTCACAATAGATGATGTAAATGATTTTCGATGTATGCGCTTAGGGAACCAAAGCCACTATTTATAGATGATTTATGCCAGCAATAAATCTATCAATATTATGACAAATATCGATAAATATCTTTAGGTATTTTTACTGATTAAAACACATAAATTATGCATATCTAAATCTTTCAGTATTTGACCACTTAATAAAGATAAAATAATGTGCATGATAAAATCTCATCAAAATTTATATATGCCACTTGATGAGATAATATTTTTAATATCCGGATAAAATATTTCTAATAAACAACGCTAATATTTATGAGCAACTAGTTCTTGTTTCAGGACGGTGAGATTTGATCAACGCTATCTCATTTTTTTTCTCTTACTCCTAACACAAACAACAAGCTGCTCTATCAAGAATAGTCCCATCATGCCCCCAGAGGCACAGGCGAGTTGGTAAGACTTGAGGTGATGTGGAAATAACTTCCCCGACTTCACGGGTTCGATTCTCATGTGGAGCATATGCCTCACTGAAATATTGTGAGGGTATGCTCTGGGAATTCGTCTGTTATATGGATCATCTCCCCCGAGCCCCTGCCTACTCGTGCATATCCCTCGATTTACCAACCTGTATAGGCCAAGGGACCTCTGTCCTATACAGGAGGTTAGCCAATTAATGGGTTAACTTTCTTTCAAAAGAATAGTACCATCATTGTCCTTATGACACTTTTGCGACTCCTGATACTGAAACCGACAGCCCTTGCATCGTCATTATAAAAGTTATACGCATCTTCTTAACTTCTCAGATTCCATGCCAATATGTGATTGTTATGTTCGAAATATTGATATGACGATCATTATTTAAATCCTCACTAACTACATGTCGGATACTTGTATCTTCGTTGTCTTCACAAAAATCCACCGATGTATTATTTTCTTGTACAAAGTCCAACCTACGAGATATGAGATTGTCTTTTAAGATAATATTTTTGTCCATCACCTGCAAAGTTCGATTTCTAATAAGAAATTGAACGTGGTATAAATTTTGTTCATTATGAAACTAACTTTAATATTACACCAAACGATGAGAATTATAAAAAAAATATTGAAACAAAGTTGCACTAAATTTTAAAATTTTTATATGATGAAAAATAGTAAAGTATTTTCGTAAACTTTTTATTAGTTATTATTATGTCACAAATATGTCAATCAGTTACCATAGGTGTGCTATAGTTGAAATCATATACATATCTGATGCCCCCCATTAGTAGCTCGGGACCCGACCCTCCCTACATCATCAAGGGCGAAAGCAATCAAGAGGCGCGCATAGAGCTCGGAGCTCGGGATACGCGCATAGAGCTCGGAGATCGGGATTTTAACCGAGGCCCGGCCACACGCTCGGGAATCACCCGAGCTCCTTCGTTATGAAGAAAAGCTTATGACCTGAGGAGACTACCTGAGTTCGGGGCCTCTCCCTCTCCCGAGGACCCCAACCCGAGGTGTTAAAGCACTTCCACAAAAGACGGAGAACGTGGGCCGGATTATGCGGGAAACGTGCGCACGACCTCACCCACGTCTTGACAGTACGTGCAAGCAAACCGATTCATCTGTCTACGCCCTCTATAAACTACCCCCAGGTTTGCTCTTTCAGATTCATGCACTCATTATTGCACACTCTCGCACACAGCTTATATTGCTCTCATTTTACTCTCGTGCACGGCTGACTTAAGCATCGGAGGGGCTTCGCCGGACACATCTCCGGCGCCCTTTGACAAGTGTTCGTTGGTTGCAGGAACACGCACACACTCTCCAATCCCCGACGCCCGACGTTCCCGAGGTCCTCGACGTGGTGACAGCTCGTCGGCTGAACTATTTGGCTACATCAATTGGCGCCGTCTGTGGGAAACGAAGAAGAAGATATAAGATGCCACCGAAGAGGGCTAGAGCTCAGCGTAGTGGGGAAAACAGTAACACGGAGAGTACCACTCAGAGGTCGGAAAATCCCACTCTTACCCCCGCCCAGATAGCGGAGTTGGTTGCCACCACTGTGGCACAAATACTGGCAGGTCAACCTGCTCCACAACCGCCACCCAATCTCGATCAGCAAGCCGAGGAGATTAGGAGGATGCGCGAAGAGTTAGAAACTCGACAGGCTGAGGAGATGAGAAGGATGCGTGAGGAGTTGGAGAATCAGCGAGTCGAAGAGATGAGAAGGATCTATGAGGAATTGGAGAATCTAAGAGCGGAAAGGAACTCGGCACTCCCTCCCCCGCCTGCTCGGGAGGTGCCATTTTCTACGGAGGTATTGAATGCCGATCTGCCTCAACATTTCAAATATCACAATGTGGGGGAATACGACGGGATGGGAGATCCCGAGGAACATTTATCTCGGTTTGAGAACGCCGCGCTCCTCCACCGATATACCGATTCGATCAAGTGCAGAATCTTTTTGACTACTCTCGTCCGAGCTGCCCAGCAATGGTTCAATCTCCTGCCTACGGGGAGTATAAAGTGCTTTCAAGATTTCAGTCAGGCGTTCCTCCATCAGTTTGCCAGTAGTAAGAAGCAGCCCCTGACTACCTTAAATCTGTTTACTGTGAAGCAGAGAGAGCATGAGACTCTTCGGGAGTATATTCGGCGCTTCAACGGAACCATCATCGAAGTGCCATCCGCTACGCCCGACCTCCTGATCGGGGCGTTTACCCAGGGGTTGAGGGGAGGTGATTTCTTTAAGTCACTGGTCAAAAAGCCCCCTAAGACTTTTGATGAGCTTTTGACCAAGGCAGAAAAGTATGTTAATGTGGAGGAGATACAGTCCTCGAGAAGGACAGAACAGAGGCCGCCGGCTCGGGCTGGGTGGGATCCTCGGGCGGAGAGACCCCAGCCGAGGATGGTTAGACAAGAGCCCCCCTTGTTGTTGGGAGAATTTACTACTCGAACACCCTTGAAAGTGAGCAAAGCTCGGGCTCTGGAAGTCTGTGATGAGAGGAAGGTCGTCCAACGTCCTCGAGGCAGTGACGGGGTCCCGAGGAATCCCAAGTCTGATAAGTTTTGCGATTTCCACAGGGACTATGGTCACACTACTGCGGAATGTCGGCTGTGGGACCAAGAGTTGGAGCGAATCTTACAGAACAACCCCGACGTACGGACAATACTGGTGGCTGACAAGCCACGTCGTTGGGAGAAGAGGCCTCGTCGGGAGGACGATAGGCAGCTTAGTAGCAGGATCCCAGGTCAGGGTAGAACACCTCGGGGGCAGGATCAGCAACTTCACCGGGGAGAGCGAAGGACGCCTCAACCCCGATGATTTATTAACATGATTTCGGGAGGACCTACTGATGGGGACTCCAATAGAGCGAGGAAGACAAGACTTAGGCGGATGGAAATCATGGAGGTCGGGACTAGGCGCTCGGGACCTACCATCTCCTTTGGCCCCGAGGACATGCCCCTGGATGCGAAGTCGCACAATGATGCATTAGTTATCAGGGCTATGATTGCTAATTATGAAGTGGCCCGTATCTTCGTGGATTCAGGGAGTTCGGTCAACGTGTTTTTTAAGAGCGCCGTAGATCAGATGGATCTCGGGGAGTATCGCATGGAACCTGTGAACACGCCTTTGTATGGGTTCACGGGGGATTGTTTGCAGCCAGTAGGGGCTGTTCAACTGCCTATGTCGCTCGGGTCGGGCGAGTGTAGGAAGACAAAGGTAATAGAACTTACTGTGGTGGATACGCCTTCTTCCTACAACGTCATTCTTGGGAGGCCAGCCATGGCTGCGTTCTCGGCGGTGGCCTCGGCCTTACACCAGAAGATCAAATTCCCAGTTGGAGACTCAGTAGGGGAGGTCCTTGGGGATCGGAAGATGGCGAGGAAATGTTATGTTGAGGAGGTGAGAGTGGAGCAGAAGGTGGCCAAGTCTCGAGCTCAAGACCATCCTAGGGCTCGGGAAGACAGAGGTGTGAACCTGGTAGGGGAAGACTTCCAGTTGACTGCGGAGGACGAGGAAGAAGAAGTGGTCCTCAATCCTCCGTCGGGGATTGTGAAAATCGCTAAGTCCCTTCCCGAAGATGTGCGAGGGCAGTTGGTTCAGTGTTTGGAGAAGAACAAGGACATTTTCACTTGGTCGCCGTCTAATCTAAAGGGGGTCAGGCGTGAGGTGATGGAGCATCGGTTGAATGTCTCCTCGGGCTCTCGACCCGTTATTCAGAAGAGGAGGCACTTCGGGCCCGAGAAAGACGCAGTGATTAGAAGTCAGGTCGGGGACCTATTGCAAGCGGGCCATATCAGAGAGGTACATTTCCCTACCTGGTTGTCTAACGTCGTTTTAGTGCCAAAGGCCACAGGGAAATGGAGGATGTGTGTAGATTTTCGGGATCTAAACAAGGCTTGCCCCAAGGATTGTTATCCTCTCCCGAGGATCGATCAACTTGTTGATTCCACCTCGGGTCATGAGTTGCTCAGCTTCCTGGATGCTTATCAGGGTTATCACCAGATACCACTGGCCGAGGAGGATCAGCGAAAGGTCAGTTTTATTACAGCAGATGGAACGTTCTGCTATGTGGTTATGCCCTTCGGACTTAAGAATGCAGGGGCAACGTACCAACGACTGATGGATAAGGTGTTCAAAGAGCAGATCGGGAGAAACGTCGAGGTTTACGTCGACGATATTTTGATTAAATCACGGAAAGAGACGTGTTTTATATCTGACGTCGAGGAAACTTTCCGCACCCTGCGAAATTATCAAATCAAGCTTAACCCGAGCAAATGCTTATTTGGAGCTCGGACAGGAAAATTCCTGGGCTACATGGTGACTCGTCGGGGAATCGAAGCTAATCCCGAGAAGGTACGAGCTCTCGCTTCTATGTGTTCACCTCGGAATGTTCAGGAGGTTCAGAGGTTGACAGGAAGAATCACCGCTCTCTCCCGATTTATTTCGAGGTCGGCTGACCGAAGCCTTCCTTTCTTCAAGATACTTCGCCGAGCTAAGCAGTTCGAGTGGAGTGAACATAGCGAAAAGGCGTTTCAAGAATTGAAAGAATATCTGAAAAGCCTGCCCGTCCTAAATAAGCCTGAGCTCGGGGAGCCATTATTCGTCTATCTCGTCGTTACTCCACAAGCAGCAAGCTCGGTATTAGTTCGGGAAGAAGGACAGATACACCAACCTGTGTACTTCGTGAGCCATGCTCTAAAAGGCGCCGAGCTGAATTATACTACTCAGGAGAAGTTGGCCCTGGCCTTGGTTATTACAGCTCGACGCCTCAGACCGTACTTCCTCTCTCACCCGATCACAGTGCTTACCAACAGCGCCCTCGGGCAGATTGTCTCACACCCCGATGCTTCCGGAAGACTTGTTAAATGGGTAACCGAGCTCAGTGAGTACGATATTCAGTTTAAACCTCGGACGGCCATCAAAGCACAGGTCTTAGCAGATTTCTTGGCGGAGACGGTACACCTTGAGCAAGAGGAGAGGTGGAAAGTATATGTTGACGGCTCTTCTTGCTCCTCGGGAAGCGGCGTCGGGGTGGTTCTGGTATCCCCATGGGGAGAGGAAACGAGTTTGGCAATTACTCTTGATTTTAAAGCCTCCAACAATGAAGCTGAGTATGAGGCCCTGCTCATCGGACTCCGAGCTGCAAAAAACATGGGGATAGCTCGGGTCCTTCTCTATTCTGATTCTCAGTTGGTAATCCAACAAAGCAACGGGAAGTTTGACATCAATAATGAAAAGATGGTGAAGTATGCGGAGGCACTGAATAAACTGACAGAGGCTTTTTCCGAGGTGATTCTGGAGCAAGTCCCGGGAAAACAATGAAAAAAGCAGACAAACTCGCAAAGATGGCTAGCTCCCTTGCTCCATCCTCGGGTAAGGAAGTACAAGGAAAGGAGTTGCTATCGCAAGTCTATCAGGTCGAGCAAAATCAGGGGAGAATGCTTACCTCGGATTGACGACATGATATCTTGGAATACCTCTTACGAAGGATAGTACCCGACAACCCACAGCGAGCTCGGGAACTTAAGCGCCAAGCCTTACGCTTTGTTATTTTGAACGACAAGTTATATAAGAGGTCTTTTTCCCGACCTCTGCTAAAGTGCCTGGGGCCCGACGAGGCCAAATATGTCCTGAGAGAGATTCACGAGGGATGCTGCGGAAATCACCTCGGCGCCATAGCTCTGGCTCGGAAGGCTACACTGGCAGGATTCTTTTGGCCTACTATGCAACAAGACTCTGCTCTCGTCCGATCTTGTCGAGGCTGTCAAAAGCATGCTAATCTTCAAAAGCAGCCCGCCGAGCCCTTGAAGACTATCATCTCCTCATGCCCGTCTGATCAATGGGGCATGGATATTGTGGGACCTTTCCCACCAGCCGGAGGACAGAGAAAATTCTTGTTGGTTGCTGTGGACTACTTCTCTAAATGGGTCGAGGCCGAGCCCTTGGCAAAGATATCTGAGGCCGAGGTGTTATTTTCTATGGAAAAACATCGTCTGCCGTTTCGGGATACCTCGGCGACTTATCTATGATAATGGAAGACAATTCTGCGGAGATAAAGTTCGGGCGTGGTGTCAGGAATTGAAAAGCGAGCAAGTCTTCACCTCGGTGGCCTACCCTCAAAGCAATGGACATGTCGAGGTCACGAACCGAACCATCGTGCAAACTCTTAAGGCGCGACTGGAATCTGCTCGAGGAAGATGGGCGGATGAATTGCCTAGTGTTCTCTGGGCTTATCGAACAACCACCCGAGCTGCTACAGGTGAGACACCTTTCTCCATGATATATGGCACGGAGGCGTTGCTACCCGTCGAGATTGGGCAAGATAGTCTTCGGATCGTAGAGTATGCCGAGGATAATGACGAGATAAGGGGCCTCGAGCTGGACTTTCTAGAGGAAAAGAGAGCCCGAGCAGCAGTGCGCTTATCAGCTTATCAGAGGAGAATGGAGCAGTCCTACAACAAGAAAGTCCGACCTCGGAAATATGAGCTGGGAGACCTCGTCTGGAGGAAGATACAATATCAAGGTGACAGGGGGAAACTAGATCCGAAGTATGAAGGGCCATACAAGGTGGTCGGGAAAGCGGGAATCGCCGCTTATTATTTGGAGGATGCGCATGGAAAGAAAGGACGTCGGCCGTGGAATGTTATTCATCTTCGGAAGTATTATGCCTAGGTTTTCCCTTTGCTACTTGTAACTATCTTTTGCTCGGCTACTATCTGTAATAATTACTCTATGGAATAAAAGATGTTTCCTCTCAACTCATGGTGTCAATTATCGAGCTCCTCGGGTGACGACTCGAGCTGAGCACATAAGCCCGACCAGCTCGACATATAAGCCCAGTTCCGCACTGGCAAATTCGCGTAGCTCTTCTACGCAAAAGCTCGACCAGCTCGGCACATAAGACCAGTTCCGCACTGGCAAATTCGCGTAGCTCTTCTACGCAAAATCCCGACCAGCTCGGCTCGGCACATAAGCCCGGTTCCGCACTGGCAAATTCGCGTAGCTCTTCTACGCAAAAGCCCGACCAGCTCGGCACATAAGCCCAGTTCCGCACTGGCAAATTCGCGTAGCTCTTCTACGCAAAAGCCCGACCAGCTCGGCACATAAGTTCAGTTCCGCACTGGCCAACTCGCGTAGCTCTTCTACGCAAACACAAAAGCCCGGACTGCTCGGCACTCATGATCATTTACAGGAAGAACTTGCCCGAAGCTTAGTGAACGGACGCATGGTAAAGACGCGAGCTTCGCCTAAGCTCAGGCTCTCGCCCCTCAATAATCATGACATAAAAACCAACACTTGGCAATTTTTGTTCACTAACAAGAGTTCGGATTATTCGCACAAAAACTCGATTTACTCCGTATCATTGTCAGCTCGAGGTGCCTTAGTCAATGGATAGCTCGAATCATGCTGTTCGGTTATTAGTTCAAATTACTTTGTTCGATTAATAGCTCGGGTTACATTATTTGATTCTAATCTCAGATTGCCTCGGTCAGTTGCGCATGATTATTCAACACTTGGTTGATTTTAACTACGGTCCCTCGCGTCGGAGCCTTGTTTTATCGAGATAACCCGCCTCATGCTCAACGATAGAATACGAGGAAAAAGAGTTTGGGAAAAGTAACATTTCATTTAAACATCAGTAAAACACGAAGTACAAATAGGAAGAAAAACTAAGATGGGGGGGAGCTCGGGGGAGTGGCATCAGTACCATCTCCTTCCTCTTCCTCTTCTTCCTCCCCCTCTTCCTCTTCATCAGCCATCTCGAGTATGGCCTGCTGCACATCGAGGAAGGGGGCCGGATGATCTTCCTCAGAATAGCCGTTGGCACGCCATTGGGCCAAGCAACCACGGAAGCCGTTCTTGAAGTAGCCCCCGGCTTTTTTCCCTAAAAGGGTGTCGAACTCAGGGGACTTCAGAAACTCCTCCTTGGCTTCGACCTTCAGGCGCTCGGCTTCTTGTCCTGCCCGAGCCTTAACCTCCTCGAGCTCAGCCTCCGCCAACGCCCGAGCTGCCTTCTCGGCCTCGCGCCCCTCCTTCTCAGCCGCTAGCTGGGCCTCTAAC